>JAPMOB010252073.1:0-27433 GCA_029875015.1 Lepomis gibbosus
CCTCAGATTCTTTCAATTTCAAACTTATAATCTTCCAACCCAACGAAGGTGAAGCAACTTATGATACTTTGTGCAGCTCCCTTTAGTTCCCCTCAACACAATAAGGAAACGTTGTCAAAAAACACTGCATGTGAATATAAAAAATTAAATGTAATTTCTAGGAGACATTGTTGCACTTTACTCTGATAATCAATGATCAAACAGGAGGAAATTCATCATGGAGAGTTTAATGCAGCCAATTCTGATTCAGTGTGTAAATGTAACCACAACACATGTTACATAATCCTAGACACTACGTAGTGTTTGTAAACAATTTTTATGTGACTACACCCTCGCAACCGAAAGCGTTATCTGGGTTGTCAAAAGGCATTCTGGATAATGCAGGAAATCAGGAACCGATGTAAAAGTAGAGGGAGCAAGTTCATAGATAGTACACAGAACCAAAACCATGTGATCACAAGATAAATTGTATTAGTTGCTGAACATAAAAGACTCAGGATACACACAAGTAAAGCTGTGAGTTTCCTTCAAACAGTTGAGGTGCAGAGCCACAGCTGCCACCAACAAGGCAATGATGTTGTGTGTGTTACAAAACTATTTTCTCTGCATATCCAGAATCACTACAACCACTGCTGGAAATGTTTTTTTCTCTTTTTCTCCGACACAGTGGCACCTGCTCCCAATAATAGCACTTTGTGTGTGTATTTATACTCTATACTGTGTGCATTTATGTGTGTGTGTGTGTGTGTGTGTGTGTGTGTGTGTGTGTGACAGTAATGTCTATACCTACTTCCTATGACGTGGGCACTCCCCAGTCGCCACCAGCTACCAGCCCTCCTATCAATTACATCTTTCCATCCCTGCCTCTGTCTTTCCATCCGCTGAGTGGGAGCGCGTCTGTGTGTGAGTGTATGTGTTTATGTGCAGGTGCGTGTACATGAGTGTGTGTTGTGTGTGATTAAAGCGGAGCAGTGCAATCTGTAAGGTCCCAGTGAGTTTAATTCCAACTGAGTGGATTTGGCTTTGTGCCTCCCACACAGGTGATGAGAGGGGAGGATGGTGTGGGAGGGTCTAGGGGGGACAGAAAAAAAGGGAGAAAGATGGCGAGTGGAAGACAGACGACGGGAGGGGGGTGCACAAGTGACTCTTAAGTTCCGGTCTTTAATTAAAAAAAAAAAAATCCCTTGTCTCAGTGCATCTGGGCGGGGGAGGATTTCTGACATGGCTTCTCGTGAAGGTCACATACTACTTGTTTCCACGATGAGCCACAGTCCTATTGTCAACGTAAAACTGCATTGTGAGGTAAAACCCCAGCTGGTGTTCAGCCACAAATGTGTTTTCCCAGAGGAATGAGGTCCACTAGAGCTATCGATTAATCAAACAGTTGTAAGCTAAATAAATTTCCAACCATTATGATTATCAGTTAATGAGTTTGAGTAATTTTTTAAAAAGTCACACTTTCCAGCTTCTTAATTGTAAATATTTTCTTGTTCCTTTACTCCTCTGTCCTAGTAAACTGAATATCTTTAGGGTGAGGACAAAACAAAACATTCGAGGACATCATCTTTTCACCATTTTCTGACCACACTGAACTACATGGCACTTATTTCTAAGAACTTAGTTTTATATTCAGTGTTGTATGCTATATTCTGTATACCTATTGTTGTATCTTCATATCTGTGCAATGATACACTACTACCCCCATCGGCATTGAAGAGCTTATATCTCAATGGACGTTCTCCTGGTTAAATAAAGGTTAAATAAATTAAATTAAATTAAAGGGTAACTTTGGTATTATTCAACCTGGATTGGTCCAGTAATGAGCAAGTGCACTTCAGACAGCAGCAGCAAGGACTGCAGCTAGGCAGGACTGCAGCAAGGCAGGACTGCAGCAAGGCAGGACTGCAGCTAGGCAGGACTGCAGCAAGGCAGGACTGCAGCAAGGCAGGACTGCAGCTAGGCAGGGCTGCAGCGTAATCCTTGCGGGCAAAGGTTGCCCCAACAATGTATGTCCATTAAAACGTTTTACATGCTCAGATTGTTATTATAAGTGTCTCACAACATTACGACAATATTATCTCTATAGAGGTGGAGCATTTTTTAAAGACTACAGTCACTAAATCTCTCTCATCAAAGTCACCAGACTCCCTTGACAAAAAATTACTCTGGTGCTGACGACTGTAACACACTTTCTCAATACTGGACCAGTTTCTAAAATTGTTGTCCCCATTAGTCACATAGACACAAAAAAACAGGAAAATAGGCTCCAGGTTAAAAATGCAGAAGTTACCCTTTAAGATTCATCAGATCTCATTTAAAACATAGTTTATTGCAAAACATCTGAGTGTTCAGGTCGTGAGGCACATTAATGTCTAAAATTCAAACACATCACTTTTGTTTACTGTAAACTGTCTGGATCTCATGGCACTGACATACTTGCTGAGTCAAGTCAATCTTTTTCATTCATGGTGAAAACCGCAACATGCTTTGGAACTTCAGGTGCAAAATGATTTAGAATTTAGTCTGACTGACTGTATGATGTTGTTGCTGTCATAGGCCTCTCTGCTTGCACACTTTCACCTTTGAAACACACACACAGCTGCAGATACAAATATTCTATTGTCTACAGGAATGTTTTTGAGCTTGCAATAGAGCGTACTTCCTTCAACAACAAAGGCCGGTTTGCAATGCATCAGGAAATGCTCAGTTGAAGTTGAAGGCTGTTTTGCCTGTAAATCAATTAGATATTTTTCCTGAGGTTTTGTTGGGTGACAATGTGTAGAAGAAAGAAATAATGGAGCCAAACGCCAACTGGCACCCTTTCTAAAAAAACATTATAAAGCTTCTTGAAACTAATTCTCTGGCCCTGTGGCTCATTGAAAGTCCTGGGACTTTTGCAAATGATAAATTCTGCAGGGCTCTGAAGTTTATGATCCATTGGCTGACTCACTGCCGAAGGCTTAAAGTGATATGTATTGCCTCCTCAAAGAAACATTAACACCCTCTGAGAGGCAAACACCAGTTACATTTTCAGTGCTGACACTTTGTTTATTTATCTTCTGCCTTCCGTCCCCGTTCTCTTCTGTGACCCACTGTACTCGGACGGATAACAATAAAGTTGCATAAATGTATATTTATAGACACTGAAATGAGTTAGAGAGCGAAGCCGGAGAGGAAGGCACAGCTTTGCAGACGCATTGTTATATATAATACCGAGGATGTGTTAGAATAATGCCGAGCAGGCTGACAGAAGGGTGATCGTACCCAAACACTATGAGTTTGTTCATACTCTCAACTTGATTAATGACTGCGACCGTGAGGCTGTTTCCAAACTGCATTTCTGTATGTTTCACACATCCTTCTGAAACAGGAAGAGGCCACGTGAACCAAATTAGCACAAAAAAGACTACATCTGTAGTAACACGAAATGACCAGTAATACAGAGAACAGTAGAAGAAGTTTGATAGTGTTGCTGATTACTACCAACAATAACTCTTAACTTCTCTAACAGGAGAAGGCTGGTGTCATTCTATAGTTTTCTTACTGTCAACATATCACACGAAGTTAATCGCTCATTATTTTTTGACTTCATCCTGTTTATGTCACAAGCCTGTTCGTACCTACCATACATACTAAAAACAAGACACAAATAGAGCTTAGTTTTGAAAAAGTTATGTTCCTTAAGTAGCTGGGAACTGTAGTTTTTTAGGAAATGTTACCCAAACACAAGTACATAGACGTTTGCTGGGAACTATTTTAAGCTGCAGAATGATGCACATTTAGTGCTCTATTGAATGTTCATGGCATCAGGAATACGTCTGACTAGTTTTTGGACAGCAGTGAAGGTCAATGGCACAAGTAAGTGATATCAGGCTTTGGATAACCATACACTACTTTTTAGTTTGTGGGATCAGTTCAGGTAGGTAGGTAGGTACATTTATTGTCACAATATAACAGGTTATATAATGAAATTAAGCTTTGCAATTCCCTTTTGTTACATAGCAGAATGTATTTTAAATGTTTTTTTATTTTAAAAATGGTAAACAGAAATAAATAATATTCAATGTTCAATGGAGCAGTGCTGAGGATAAATTTGAGCTTAAGAGCCTGATAGCTTGGGGGGGAAGCAGCTCTGCAGTCTGGTGGTGCAGCAGCAGAAACTTCTATATCTCTTTCCAGAAGGCAGTAGGGTGAACAGGCTGTGGCTGGATGTAGGTGCTGTCCTTTATTATCTTTTGGGCTCTGCAGGCGTCTCACACCACTGATGCTCGGGAAATGGGTACCAATGATCTGATTCTGGGCAATTTTTTTTCTGAAAAAGTCTCACATCCCATGCCAATTTATGATGTTTTCAGTAAGGATGCTTTCATTGCTCCTCTAAAAGCTGAATTAATCGTTGGTTTTGGTATTTTTTATTTATTTCACCTTTATTTAACCAGAAAGAAGACTCATTGAGATTAAAAATCTCTTTTCCAAGAGCATCCTGGCCAAGACAGGCAGCAGCACAATTAACAAGGTTGCAGACATTAAAACACATAACATATAACATAAATGTAAAACAAATAACAATTATGATAGATTTAATACTTAGTAAGTTACAAGGTCACAAAATATTTAAAATTTCATATATATAAGTAATAACTACAAGGATCGTCCGAGTAATCATTTATAACATCTACAGCCACTGTATACAGCCTCCATGTCATTTAAAAGTTCTTTAAAAGCAACCGGTGAAACCGGCTGCTGAAGATTCAGGACATTTTGTTACTGATTCCAAGCGCAGGGGTCCGCATACTTAAACGCCCCTTTTCCCAGTTCAGTCCGGACTTGAGGGACAGATAGTAGTAATAAGTCCTCAGAACGAAGGCAATATCTTCCTGTGCCTTTCTTTTTGATGTAGGTTTGTAGGTATGGGGGAAGCAGACCAATAATAGCCTTGTCAGCAAGAATGTGCCAGTGATTAAGTCTATGGGTGGACAATGCAGACCAACCCGCTCATACAAGGAGCAGTGATGAGTAAGGGCTCTGAGGTTTGTGATGAACCTCAGAGCTCTGTGGTAAACATTATCCAGCAGTTTCAAGCTTTGAGAGGATGAATGCATGTATATGACACGCCATAGTCCAGTACTGACATTAAAAGTGGCAGCAACAAGTCTCCTTTTAGCCTCAAAGGAAAAACACAACTTATTTCTAAAATAAAACCCAGTTTCAGCTTCAGTTTTTTTCGCTAACTGCTCAATGGGAGGTTTAAAAGAAAGAGAATCATCAATTAGGATACCGAGATACTTGTAGTGAGATACAAACTCAATCTCGGAGCCCTGAGAAGTAGTGATGGGTGGAAATGTCTGTGACTTTGATTTCGCACTGGAGAACAACATAAGTTTTGTTTTGTCGTCATTCAAAACAAGTTTTAAATCAGCCAAGGTGCGTTGTACGGTATCAAAAGCAAGTTGTAGAGGACAAAGAGCCTGATTTGGTGTAGATGCAGAGCAGTATATCACAGTGTCATCAGCATAGAAACGAAAATTTGACATTTTGATCAAGAATGTTGATATATAATATAAAAAGGAGTGGTCCCAGCACACCCTTGGATACATTAAGAGGGCTGGAAGTGAGACCGTCTACCTGCACGCACTGAGATCTACCTGATAGATAGTTTCCAAACCAGCAAACTTTTTGTCCTGACAATCCGACACTGACTGTTTTAATATTTCATGATCCACAGTATTAAAAGCCTTAGATAAATGAAGAGAGCTGCACAATGTTGTTTTTTAAAGAGTCAATAAAATCATTTACTACTTTTAAGGCTGCTGTAGTTGTGCTGTGTTTTTTACGAAAGCCTGATTGATAACGAGACAGTGTTAGTGGTTAGAAACTCTTTCAATTGTTCATTCACCAGAATTTCCATAACCTTAGCCAGGACGGACAATTTCGAGATGGGTCTGTAATTGTTTTCATTTTATTGACAATAAAATATATAGAGAGAAAATATCTCCTGACTCCTTGTATTATCTTGGAACAAAAAATACCCATGCATTGGCATTCCAAGACAGTTTCATTGTCTGTAAGTCTGCTCTCAACAGAAACAGAGCTCAGAGCTGACAACAAAGTATCAGTATTGTAACATATTTTAGATGCAAAAGACAAAATTTCTTTGTTGACAAGCAAAAACAGGAAATGACTACACTATTTTGTGTGGTGATATATTACTACTGTTGTTGTTAAAACTCTGCTGTAAGTAACTCACGCCTTTTTGCTTGAGGAGCAGGGATAAAGGACACAGAGTGATACACTGGGTTTATGAGCAGTTCTGATAGGAAACAGCACACTGAGCAGCTTCCAGATATGGATGTGTGTAAGTGTGAATGTGAAGCAGATGTAGTCAGCTCTCCTGAATTGTCATCTGTTATTTAGCATTCACAGATCTGCATGCGTACTTGTGTTATTCTAAGAGATGTGACAAATGCGGTCTCTTCTATAAAACTCATCTTTGACAACCAGGTCACACTGTGATTCACAATACAGTACAGAATGCAATTCAGCTTTCCTTGGAGTTCCGGCAGCTCGTCATCCGGAAATGCTGTCTGCTTTGTGGAACATCTGGATACAAAATGACAACATGGGTAAAAAGATGTGTTTGTTTTGCAGTTTACACATCATAGAGCAGCATGGCAATACCTCAACCTTCACAGTAAATTCCCACATCCCTCTTACCTCTGCAGCAAAAACAGGCCAATGTATCACCACCTGAGGCCTAAACTATTTTTACACAATTGAAATTTCACCCCGAGAGACTTTTCTTTGGAACACTAACTGGGGGCAGGGAATGGGTGAACTACCTTCTAGTTAATCTGTCTTGCCTAAGAGTTTGGCTTTCCTCAAAGAGTCATGACATGGGGGTGAGCAGTGGGTGGAAATGAGAGAAGGATGAGTCAAGCATTTGAAGTGTTTGTGTGTGTGTGTGTGTGTGTGTTCATCATGTGTCATCTCAGCCATCATATCATGACATGAACTCAGTAGTGCCAAACATTTATGTTTCACATTGAATTTGGCAGCCACTGGTTGACTGGTGAATTGGATGTGATATGATTTGATTTGTGCTCTTACTCACAACATTTGTTGTTGCTGTCTCTAATCATACACTGCAAAAACAAGTATGTGGCATGGGACCACATGCATTCCTTGAAATACTTAGCAACAGTGTTATTGAGAAACGTAATAATGTTTCTTTGCGCAAATATAATTGCTAAATAACCTACTCCAAATGTTTTACAAACACCAACCTATCCAAAAGCAGAAACATAACATCCTGTCTGCCCTCAGTCCCCTCTCTTCTCTCAGCGCTCTCCAAAGATGAAAAGCTAAACCATGTCCATTTTTGTCCTTACCGTTGATGTTATTTCTTTTTTTAAATTGAACCCTTCCTCTGTATGCTGAGTTTCTTTTTTATCTGGAGCATCAGACACTTTTCTTGGATGCTTCTTAGGCTATCATCCATAGGGTCCACCACACTACTAGTTACTCTAGTGTGAGGCGGGCCTCCCTAGGGGGCTCCAAACCATTTCAGGAGAGGCTCAGTGAATGAAAGTGAAACATCCATCCATCGTCAACCGCTTATCCTGTGTACAGGGCCCCGGGGGCCAGAGTCTATCCCAGCTGACATTGGGCGAAAGGCAGGGTACACCCTGGACAGGTCACCAGTCTATTGCAGGGCCGAAAGTGAACCAATATTACATTATTCATTGCATTAGTTATCAGAAGAAGATCACATAGAATAGCCTGCATGTGTGACAGTTCAGAGATACAGTAGTTTTTGGGAAAAGTTTTCCCCCTATCAGAGTCAGAAACTAATAAATGCCTTAGGACAGCACTATTTTTTAAAACTATTTGTTGCAGTCAAAAGTTCTGTCAAACAGCAATATTAGGCTATTTTGGCTCAAATGTTGAGTGTCTATGGGATCCAACAATATAATCATGATCCCATGCAGATCCATGAATTAAGCGAAACTTACTAAGTAAACTAAAGATGTGGTGGAGGGGCGCTGTTTCCTAAGCTTTGTCTGAGGGGAGGCCCGCAGTCTCAGACTTTGAAAACCCCTGCTCTAGCCTACTCCAGATCCTGGTTTCTCCACAGCCACGGAGAGAGCAAGAGTTATGTCATTGTTTAATTTCAAATTTAGTGGATTTATTGGCATGACTGCATAGATACAACAATACATCACATATTAACACAAACTATCCAAGATTACAAGGGAGATTTATTTATCATTTTACAACACAGGGTTGTAATGAGTTTAAGTTGTTGTCCTCTTTAATCCACTCACAAAAACAAATTTTATGGACAGAAATTCTAAACAGTAGATAGGTGGATAAATAAGTCTTTTACATAACATAAAAATAACACTATTTTACATGGTGCAGTGCTTTGGATGAATTAAGGAGTCCCAAAGCCTGAGTGAAGAAGCTGCGCTGAAGTCCCTAATGGAAGTAGCTAATGGGTACTATACCTACGGGTACTGTCATATATATATTTTGGGCCATGATGGGGGAACTCCTGCTTTTGTAGCCTGTGATGTTTTTGATGGCCTACCGCATGTTTTTGGTGTTGTTGTTGCTGAAGTCTCTCTCCAGTCTTTGCAGATGTCTCCGCTTCGCCTTCTTGATGCCAGCTTTCAGGCTCTATCTGGCAGTGCTTTACATGCTTCCTTATCACCTGACAAAAAGCAGATTTTTTGGCTCTGGATAAGGACCTCACCTTTCCATTCCTCCAGGCTTCATGTTTGGGGAATGCTTTTATTGTCTTTGTGATCATCAACACATTTGCAGGTGTGTGATGTCACTGATGCTATATATTTCTCAAGACTAATATGGGTCCCTCTCTAAACATGTGCCAGCCACACCATACTTCTTTAACATTAATTTAGCATCATATCCACTGCTCCACCTTTCAAGCTACTTTTACATATTATTTGGTTTCCCAGTAAGATCTATTTAAATGAACTGAGTTAGGTCAGAAGCAATCTCACAAACCCATCTGCTATCATCTGACATACTAAAAAAAATCATATAAATAATACAATAAAATACAAATAGCTAAAAATAAAATGTACCTCAAAGTTTTCCATTCAATAGTCAAAAAGACTCATGTAGTTCTTGAAGTGCTCAGTTAAAATCGAGTACCTTAAAATTTAAAGAGTAGGGCTAGGCTGGGTGACGGCCGTCTCGAACAATGTTCATATTTCATATTGTTCACAGTTCATATTGTACTTGGTTTGTTAGTGTATTATGATGGGGTTTTTTTAACTCTGTGTGGGACATACCAGAAACGACACACGTACTTGCAAACTATTCATTGTGGTTGCACACTCAAACTCCTTCTAAGCGTCATTTTTGATATGTGACTGGAATTCAAGCCTGCTCAGTAGTCAGCTGAGTTTAGATGAGTAATGTGGGCTTTATTAGGAAACAGCATCACCATCTAGAGGCTCTGTCAGCAAACCAGGAAACACCTGTGCGGCGGAGTGGGGAGGGCGGGGGGGGGAGTACATGTTCCAGCAAAAGGCGACCTATTGTGTTTTGGTTCTTTTTATAAGTTACATGGAAAAAGGGACATTCTGGACAGGAAGTGATTTGACGCACTAGCATACCATACTAATGCAGTCTGGCCAACGTCTAGTGTAAATAAAAAGTGTTGTGACAGGAGTTACATGTAGTGCATGATGATGGCTGCAGTATAAACTATTCAGTCAACAAATCATGTAAATAAGAAACATGCAGAAAAAGTCTCTTTACTTGTTGGATTCAGCCATGCCTCTTCTTTTATAAAATACATCAAGGTAAAAAAAAATCAATATAAACAGTTTAACACCCTCAACAAGATGCAAGGACATTTACATGTTGGCATTTTGTTTTGTGCTAAAGTACTGTATTTCTTTCCTATTTTATTTTTACAACCAACTGCGAAGATGTACACAGTGTGACTTGATATCAAAATACAAGAATGTTACAGTGAAGCTTGAGAGCAGGGCATATTTAGACTCCCTAGACAGTACAGTAACAGCAGTAAATGGTTGGATTTATACCAGAACAAAAGAGAGTTTCTTTCTAGATCCACCATAGTCAATCAGTGTTCAACATGGCAAGGAATCAATCATTGATGGGGCAGGAAAACAGATTTTTGTCCACTGGCAGGAGCCTGAAAACAGTGCTACCATAAGACGAGGGGTTCTGCTTTTTGGAATCTCTGACCAAGTCGATGGAATGACATTTTGCCAAACTTCTTCCTTCTTCCTACCTCCATCCATGCTGTTATTGTTTTTTTTCCTTGTAGTTACGGTGCTTTCAGACCAAAAGCGAAGCAAGCGTTTGGTACAGTGAGTTTACATACAAAGTCAATGCAAAGACACGTAGAGCTGCGATTTCATGCCGGGGGGGCAATACAAAGGGGGCGGGGCCTGCGACCCAAAGGCAACACAAAGGAATTTGCGTGAATTGAAGATTTTAAACTCAAGCGAGAAAGTCGCATGATGCTGAGTTGCGATAGCCTGTCAATGTTGAAATTGTCCGTACGTCACTGACAGCTTCAGAACGATGTGTGGAGAGGGCCGGGCAGAGCGGGAGATTGAAAATCTGCAGGCCGTCTGAGAGCTGCTAAACTTAGGGGGAGAGGTGCAGGGAGCAGCGCTGCAACCTTTGGACAAATAAACAGCCATAGTCGGACTGGATTATGCTCTAACAACTACGCTGTTTACATGCGGGAGGAGCTCAGAGTAAACTGCTTTTATTAAATCAGCTTTTTACTTTAGTTTTTGGGATTACAATGTTGATTTATCTTCACTGGAGCTTCTCAGTAGCTAGGTTCTGTGCACATCCTGTTCCAGTGTTTATTTATTCCAGCTATCGTTGAACTTTACTGTGACCAAGTTAGCATAGCACAGCCCTGATCGATCCAAACTCCGTTTAGAAAACAAACATTTTAGAAGTTTTTGTCCTGCTGTCTTGTTGACAGACCTGACAAAGCATGAATTCATATATTTAACAAATCTGCATCATATTTTAGTTATTTCGGCATCAGTTTAATCCGTTTATTGCTATTTAATCACAGAAAAATGTTTACTTTGGATTCATACAGCTGTAGTAATGGCAAGTTGTGTTTATTCACGCTATCGCGTTAAAATCGCCTTCTCGCGGTGTGTTTGAACGCTTGCAGCAAATGTACTCGCATCGTGAGGAGATAATTTGCGTTTGGTCTGAATTCCACATTAGAGAAATTTTTTATTGTTCAGTATTCATACTGAAATGCTTAGGAAGGTTTATGTGCATGACAGAAAATGGAGACTGGCTCCGTGGGATTATGAAGGACCTTATCATCACACCTGCACATTAGGGACCAATATAGTGAATACAGTGGCAGCTAGTCCACTGTTGGGCTGGTGCTAATTATTATTTTCATTATTGATTCACCAATTATTTTCTTGATAAATCATTTAGTTTATGGAATGTCAGCAAAAATGGACCATTGGACGAATGGATTATAAGTGGCTCCATAAGTGAGCGCATAGTCTTAAAAGTGAGCCCAAGTCTTAAAATGTCTTGTTCTTTCTGACTAAAATATGTATATTAATCATAGAAGGCAAAGAAAAAGTTGGAAACCTGTGAATTTTTGCTTTAATTTTTACTTTTTAAAAAAATAAATCAAAATAGCTTATTTCTGTTGATCAACTAATCGATCAATCAACGGATTGTTTCAGCTCTACTCTAACGCTGCTTTATCGCACAAGATGTGTTCTTTTCTGTTGTGGTAGTTCTTCTATAATCTTTTTTATCTTTTCCTTTTTCTTGTGTTTAGTCATACTTAATGTATTTTACTCAGCATTGCCTGACAATAATGGTGAAAGGCACATGACACTGCAATTCCTGATTACTCAACTGAACCTCGAACATCCAACAAAACCCCCCCAGGGAGTCAGTGAGGTGAGCGCACTTGTGACCCAATGACATCACCGCACAGATGGCACACTTTGTGAAAATACTGCGTTAGACTCAGTCACGGTCAAAACGATGGAGTCCTAATAGCCGACCAGCTGACTTCAAGTCTCTGTGCAAGTAGGATTGTGGCTGGTTTAAGGTTGCCTGCCTGCTTCTTAAATATATTAGCTGTACTGTGGAGCCACTGATGTACTGGACAGTGGCAAAAGGGGAGACAAACAGAGAAAGAAAAAGAGGAAAAAAGGGAAGATACATGGAGGAAAATACATAAAACACTGGAGTGAAAACCCAGTTGGATACACACCTTGTTTATCTGGCTCGCCTTGGTCTACTGTTGTTATTTACAGCTGACAGTAACAAACCCCATAATGAAATGAGGACTCGGAAACGGATTGCGGGCCTCCCCACTCATCAGCAATGATGTCACAAGCCCAGATTAGACTGGACCATATGGCACGCTGCCTGCTGTCCCTCTAATCCTCAGCCACCATCCAGGCGTCTCTCCACCAAAGCCCAACCATCCCATTCATCTTACAGTACATCTATCAACCACTCACTCATTCATTCATCCATCCATCCATTCAACTGCCTCTTTTTTTCTCAGCCAATCACAAACAGGCAGCCAGCCAGGCACAACGCCACATGCATAGCCCTTTCTCACTTTTGAATGAGGCTGCCATGGCCACGAGGGCTATCTATTGTTTAGTTTATTATTGTTTTGTTTGTTTTTTGTCTGGTGTTCTGTCCATCCCTGTCAGTGGAGCTGTCGCTGTGTGTGTCTCGCTGTCTGTCCATCGCATTTATGTTGTGCCCCTCTCTTTCTCTTGCTGTGTTTGCTCCTGTTTCCATTCCCACGCATTCATTTAGCAGACACAACATGATGTAACACATTTTTGTTGGATTCATTTGACCAAAGACACTTTCAGTGCTTCTCCTTTACACTATATATAGGCTGCATTGGCTATACGTGGCTCAGCCCTTGATCCTTGAACTTTGGTCACGCTTTGGTGGGAAACTCTACCTATAAAATTATTTCTGTACGTACTGTAGGCTATGCAATGGGTCAGAGGGTCACATTAACAGTCAAATGATCAAATTAGTCAGTAGTCAGTAGAAGTGCAATGGCGGCTTGAATTTATCGTTTAAGTTTTCGTTGTCCCTTTAATATACTGAAGCAATGGTTCAACATTTTGTGAAATGTACGTAATAACAACAGTTCTGCATTTTTTCGTGGCTTGGACCAGCAGGCCTCTCTGATAATGTCCAAGAAATAATGTGCCCACGTAAAATAGCAAATTGTTGTTTTCACACATATGACACAAATGAGCTATAAGGTGTTCATTAGTGAGCTGTAGAGGTACTGGCAGGACAAGACTGTGCACTTGCTCTTCTGGGCAGCATTCTTCTCTAAGTACAGCATATTGTAAAACTCAAAATGGTCTCAGTTGGATCAAAGGCTGCAGTTGCATATTTAAAACCAAACACACAGAGACGCAAACAAACCAAACACAGTGTGGAGCTGCGTGTTAGGATTGATTGTACGTCATGTGAGTGCACACAGTGTGACGTTTAAACCTGTTAATTCATTTGGGGATTAGGCTTACATGCTGAGGATATAAGGCAGGTTCACTGGGCTATACATGGGACCAAGCGGAAGTTAGAGTTTGCCTTTGTCAGCTATTGCCATCCAGCTGAGCTCTCCTTGAAATTCCCCACATTACAAACAAATAAAATAATCACCTTTGGAGATTTGCAGCATAGTGGGTGTGGTACTCATCGATAACTTTATAATTTGATAATATATTAAAAAGCATTATTCATTTGCTCCTTTATCATTGTAAATGTTACTTTTTGGAAGACCTGCATTATGCGTTATTTATTTCCTGTAATATCACGTAGTTTATTTGTTTTTGTGTGTTTGTGTGTGTAGTACACAACAATGAATTTATGTATACAGTATGTGACCATGGCCATTTTTTCTATTAATTAATTAACAGATTGGTTGACTGACAGAAAATGAATTAATTAACTCATTAATTAATTAATTAACTGTTTAGGTATATTTTAAAGAAAAACGACCTTTCCTGGATTCCAGCTTCTTAATTGGGAGGATGTGCAGTTGTGTATCACTGAAAACCGGTCAACTTTGAGTTTTGGAGAAAAGAAGACATTTGAAGATGTCACCACTGCCTGGAAATTTGTGATGGCCATTTTTCACCATCTTCTGGAAATTTACCGACCAAATGAATCACTGTAATTGATAGAATAATCAGTAGATTAATTTATAACAAAAACAGGCTGCAGCTCTATGTTACCCATGCAACGGCTTCTTTTGGATATTGGTGTGTGTATGTGTTCTTCATCATTCATCATCCAACAGTTATCTCTGCTTGCTCTGTTTTTTAAGATTTGTCATTTTGGCAGTGCTGGTGTTTGCTAGTATCCTTCCAATATTTTGCATCATTTATGGGATTTACCGTATTGTTTGAATTTTGTTCAATAAGCTTCTCAGAGAAAAACAACCTCTGGCTTTATGTCCACCAAATATTCGCTGAACTCCAAGTGGACTGTGAAAATGAAAGGACAGATGTGGGTGCTGGTAGAGGACACTGAGTAATATCAGGCTCACTGCAGCAGCACGATTTTTATTTACCAGAGCCGGGGGCGGAGCCACATTCCCGTCATCGATGTGGGCATGGTCTTGCTGTGATCACATCTCACCGGTATCCATATATGGTTCGTGACGTCACGCGCCGGAGGTCCCATTCACATAAAACTGATCGGCCGGAATCCCCTTGGAGGACATGTATGCACAGACGCGCACGGGACTCCTCGCTCGCCCGTATCCACCGTTTAGGAGTAATCCAATTGAATTCTTTAGGCAATAATAACAACTCCTAAGCGTCAAAATGAAAGTCACCAGCATAGACGGCCGGCGTCTGAGGAAAATCATCAGGAAGGAGAGTGGCAGCTGCCTTATTGTGGATTGCCGACCTTACTTCTCATTCACGAACTCCAATATCAAAGGCTCTGTCAATGTCAATCTCAACTCAGTGGTGGTCCGGAGGTCCCGAGGAGGGCCGGTGCCCCTGCAGTTTGTCATCCCGGATGAGAGAGCCCTGTTTCGGCTTCGGGAGGGGAGCGTATCGGCAATCGTAGCTTTGGATGACCGGACGTCCCACTGGCAAAAACTGAAAAAGGACAGCGTAGCACAAATAGTAATAAACACTCTGTCACATCTAGCGAGCGGGGCAAACGTCTGTTTCCTGAAAGGTGAGCGCTTTGGGGAAATTAAGCTGTTTTTATTCAGAAAGAGGAAAATGAAGGTAGCCTTGTCTATCAGTTTGCTGTTGTTAAATGACCATCACGTTTTTAAAACAAATTGTAACCTAAGAAAACTAGTAGCCTATGTGTAGCCTATGGACGCCTTTAAATCAGTCTTCTTCTTGGATTAATATTCTTGTCTGTGTTTTCTGACCCACAAATTTAAAATATAAGCCAAATCTGGTATATTAATAGACTTCTGTATTAAACTGTGGCCAGTGGGGTTTAAAGAACAGCCCGCTTTTCTGTCCTCGTCGGTCCTTATTTTTAAGGACTAGACCAAAATGTTTTTATAATTTATTTGACTTCCTAATAGGCCACACGGGCTGCTATTTTTTTCATTATCCTTCTTGCCTGTATTTCGAGAAGCCTAAGCTTTTCTTTCACTTCACGGAGAGATATGGCTAAACGTCCTGCGTGAGTCAACGGAGCAGATGAGTCAGTGCGGGAGAAAAGCAGACAAATTGGCGGTGCAATGAGTTTCATTGATAAAACAGAAAAATGGAATCCACATCCAGCCGTTTCTTTTAGCTAAATTAAACTCACCGGGGCTGTGATAATGTGTTGAAACGCATCCATTTACGTCTGTCACCTCTGCGTCCTCAGGATGTCGCCCTAAAAGGATTAGTACTGAACCTTCAACTGCGGGCACCCAGCCTAATTAATTACGCGCTAATAATCAGGTTATAACGGTTATAATCCTGTGCTGAGACTGTTTCATGAACGCTGCCATTTCACAAGATGTGTAGACCTGTGTGTGTGTGTGTGTGTGTTATTGGGGGGTAGAGGGAGAATTATTCTAAGCTTATTTAGTCTTATGTGTTCGTGTTTTCCCCATTTCTCTCAGGAGGATACGAGAACTTCCACTCTCAATACCCTGAACTTTGCACTGAGGTGAAAGCCATCGACCAGAGCGGAACTGAAACCGAGAAGAGAGTCAACAGCCACAGCGAGAAGCTTTCTCACCACAAACCAGATTACGATCAGGTATGGAAACACCCTTTACAATGCAATATAGCCTGCTTCCCACACATCCACTGCCAGTTTATATTTTTGACCTTAAACGAAAGCACACCACAGCCCTGCTGACAACCGAGAGACTTAAATTTGGCATCAGCCCATCAAAAGATTTTCTCCACATAGCCTATATGTGATATTCTCTGACCTTCACTGCTCCCCCACTATCTTTATATGCCTCATATTTGACTCATGAAAAAGTAGAGACCACTCAGGGATGCCCAGTTGACATGGGGACACCTCATATAGAGAAAAACTCTCTTTCATCTCTGACCTTTCCTCCGTCTCCTCCACTGCCCAGATAGAAAGCATGTGGCTCCTCCACATCTCAAAGACCTCCCTGTTATGTCTGTGGTCGACATACTATGGCCTATTTCTCTTAAGGGTTTACAGAATAGGGGAAATCCATCTGTCCAGCTGCATGCATTCATGTGAGCGTTTAGTCTGCAGATGAACGCAGCGTTCTGCTCCACAGCTTATTGGGGTGGCAGGTGCTTCGGTGTTGTGCCTTGGACCACGGGTGCATTTGGATCAAAATCTGGGGTCCAGTGTTTTGTCTTGTTAGGTGGTTGTGAAATCACACTGTGTTGTATATTCTAGTTCTTATCTACATGGACTCACATCTCTTCCCCCCTCCCCCCTCTCAGGGTAAACCTGTAGAGATCCTGCCTTTCCTCTACCTCGGCAGTGCCTACCACGCCTCCAGACAGGACTATCTCAGTGACCTTCACATCACGGCCTTGCTCAACGTGTCGCGCAGGGACCTGCAGCCGGCCAAGGGCCACTACGACTACAAGTGGATCCCAGTGGAGGACAGCCACATGGCCGACATTAGCTCCCACTTCCAGGAGGCCATAGAGTTTATTGGTGAGTTGAAGGGAATGATCGTAGTGCTTTGTTCTCCTTTTAGGGGGTGCAAATCTGTAACTATTTTTTGATTGGCAGGGTAGCAATCAGAGTTTTGTGTCTGGATCTAAATTGTAAAAAGTCACAGCAGGTTTTTGTTATTTTTAGAAGACAGTTCAGTCTCCCAAACTAGCTAGGAAGGGAAATAACCATCACCACGATAATCTTTCCCTGGAATAACATCAGCTTCTCTTTATTTGTAGTGCAACATCTCCTCAAGGAGTCCCAAAACAACTCAAGCTGAGTTAGAGAGCCACCTATACATAGCCTAGGTGTGTTTATTTTTGTTTTGCTGCATCTCACATGCTACCCTGCATAAATAGGGGGCTAAGAAATCCAGCTGTAATCAGTTTAACTTGTTCGCCCGCCCTCAACCCCCCCCCCCACCCAAACATATCCTGCCAGTCTGCTTTCATTCAGGATTTGCTCACTTCCCTCATCCCTCACCCGCCCTCTATTCCTCCCACCTGTCTTAACTTGAATAAGACGCTCCCATGCCGTCATCGCCTCGCAGGCCTAATCTCAGTGGCTTACTCTGCAGGGTGTGGCCAGTCAGTGTGACAACTGGGTGAGCTGTCCGTGTTTAGTAATGACCGGGTGGAGGAGGCTGGGGGCTGAGTGACACACACACACACACAGAGTCAAACTTGGTTGTTTATGATGGTTGGCTGAAGGATCAAAGCTGAAGCAGTTGCTTGTTGCTCCCAGGTGAGAACCATTGATGGGCAGTAATGTGTTACAGAGGAAGAGAGAGTGTGTGGGAGAGGATAGATGTGCTGGATAATAGCAGCACCAGCAGCAATAGATGTAGGCCTACACAATGTTCTGGTGGCTATTTATAGGCATGTAAAACCAAGGACAAAACAGCTTGGCTGACCTTTTTGGTGGCTGCTATATATGGTACCATGCTATATGGTATTGTGCATTGTTTGGGGATGCAGCCTACATTTAGGGTGTCTTTGTGTAAGCCCGTCTGTTATTACATAAGGCCGAAAATTGTTGCAGGGGCAGATTTAGCCTACATTCAGAAAGGACCTCCAAAATTCATCAACAATGCCAAGTGATTAGAAATCCAGCACACACAAATCCTTACCGAGCTGCAGCTGGTCCCCGAAAAAAAATCAATTACCAATCACAAACGGATGTGCAGCCACGGGGGAGATAATAAATATTATTGACCTCCTGGATGAAATCAGCTGCTGAAGCTACAGTCAATGAGGGTGCATCCCTCCAGGATGGTCATTAAAACACCCATTGCTGCTGTCACTACTCTTTTTCACCCCTTTTCCCTCTTGTGTTGCATCCTCCACTCCTGACGGGAAGTTCATGATTCATTCATGCAGTTTCCTGAGAGTCAGAGCTGTCAGAAATCAGCGTTGTTCTCCCTGCAGTGGCTCTCAGTACCAGACAGAAGTGGCCCTCAATGTTTCTATTTCATAGAAAGCGATAGAGAGAGATGTGTAGGTGGCTGTAGGTAGATCAAACTAACGAGACAGACAGAAAAGGAGACATGTAGGTGTTTGCAGCAGTTATAAGAATTAACAAAATCTTAAAATGTGTCATAAGCGACACAGATAAGTGTGTAGGAGTGCCGCAGCTCTAAATTAAAACACACATCGCTGTACCACGGTGAACTCTGCAGCAGCACTCAGCGCCTCCACAGCAGTGTAGGAGAAAGTCTCATGTACAGCTGCACTCTGTGAGTCAGACAAGCCTCACAAGAGTATACTGCAACTGGTAGGGGATGTGTGTTTATTTCTGTGTCCCTACAAATAAGGTGTACTGACAATGTTGATGTTCCTGTTTTTCCATAATATCCTGCAGCTGTGTTTGAGAGAGAGCAACTAGGATGTGCATAAAAGTGTTCGCATTAATTAGGTAGTGGGAGTAAGGAGTACGCAATGATTAATAATAATGTGACTGTTATTTTTTTTATTATTCACTGTTTAAAACTCCATTTGGATTCATTTTAACCTCTCCACCACACTACTTGACTTCAAAATTATCAATTACAGACCCAAACAAACAAAATAAAACCTGACACAACAATATGGCCTATATTTTGAAATGGACTTATTCTTTTTTAAGAATAATAAATTGATGCAAGGTTTGATTCTGCGCAACAATTTTGCTGATGATCACAGAAAGAAAGAAAAACTGTGACTCCATCTCGCCACAGATCATTAACGTTGGCTTGTCCCATTTTTCTTCTCTTAACAGATCACGTGAAGCAATCAGGGGGAAAGGTCCTGGTCCACTGCGAAGCAGGCATCTCACGCTCACCAACAATTTGCATGGCATACATAATGAGGACGCAGCAGCTACGGTTAGATGCAGCCTTCGACATCATCAAGCAGCGCCGGGCAGTCATCTCACCCAACTTCAGTTTCATGGGTCAGCTGCTGCAGTTTGAGTCAGAGGTCCTCTCCACAGCCCCGGCTCATGCCGCCACACCTGAACCTGCCACGCCCTGCGCCCCGGAATCCGCGTCCTTTTTTGCCAACGACTTCACCTTCAACACCAAAAACTTTGAGCCATCTGTGTTCACCCTCCCTACCTCTTGCCTGCAGTCCCCAGTCCACCACCAGTTCAAACTGAGCCCAATAACTGCACTGCCTTAAAATGAACTGTGACTGCTTGTAGTCTTACTTGAAAAATAAAAAATAATGCTCTGTGTGCCTGTTGTTGAAACCAACAGAGCAGAAAGACTGGAGATCAGAAACAGAGAAGGTTTAAGATAACAGCACCCACTTCATGGGACTGAAGGCCTATGAAATCTAGGGGCCACAGACATTGATGCTGTTTTCTTGTCTTCTGCAGTGATGAAACAACACAGCACAGTGATAAACTGCAATATACATGCCTTAGGTTGATATTGTGATTTATTTGCCTATATTCACAAATACAGTCAGGCATTAAACCTAATTTATTTGAAAATTACAGTCTGTCTGATTTTTTTCAATAATGTGGATGTTAATGTGTGTTTAATAAATGTTTTCACCACAAATATAAATTTGCTGTCATGTAATCATTGTAGCAATATGTTTGCATTGGTTGTACATGGGTCTTTAATGGAGAAGATATATGGGATCGCAAGTGAACTTTTTAAAGTAAGTTACTGCAGGCCCAGGAAGGCAGAGGAAAATCAATATTACTTTTAAACTCTTGCATTTAAGAGTATAAATTCTAACAAAACAAGCCTGAATACAACAGAAGCAACAGTGACACCTGCAGCGACCGAGTTGACCTATATGAGCAGCTTTAGAGAAGCAGTCATAGACAGAGCGCATTTGCCTAGATACTTGATCATAACGTTATGCCTCGACATTAGGTTATTTGTGCAAACCCAGTATAATCTAATCAAACTATGAATGAATGAAAACTTGCATGTTGCATCATTAGATTTTGGAAAACCAGCCAGGTAAAGGATATCAGTTGAAATTGCCAGTAGAAACACAGGGATGATGCTTTCTAAAGTTAGATAAAGGATATCGTTTAGTAACTATAAATAAATAGCAGCCATCGTCGATTAACAAGTTTGATATCTACTTGACATTGTACACCGTGCTATCGACTCTTTTCTGTCTTTGGCGCCTTGAAGACAGACAGGTAGGCGGTACCAACTGTATAAATAGGGTGGTAACGATATACCAAACGTGTTTAATTGTTGTTTGCGTTTAAACACCAACCTCACCAAATGTTGAACATACAGTACGTGGATGTATGGTAGTTTCACCATAAATTCCGTCTAATCTATTTCACTAGAACACATTATTTAGTATATCATTTATTGCCACAACCCTGTTTTCTCACAGTGGTATGGTCCCTTGTATCCCGCCCCCGCCGCCATTTTCCATGTTNGTTATTCTCTTGCCACAGTGTTTCACCAATTTTGAATGCATACATTTCTAACATTTTGTTAAGTTTGGGTGATTACTTTCCCGGCTTCTCCGGTTTAGTGGAGGGGGAGGATATCTCCAAGTTCAGCAAAGGATACGCCCTGCTTATAGACCGCCATGTACATCAAACAGGTAAGCTAAGTTAACGACACCGGACTTGAACGTGTTGCCTACTATCACTGGCCGAACATTGTTAAATATGCTAGCTTAACGATACTCCACTGAATGATTGTGCTTGTGATACTGAGGTTTTCCACGCCGTCTTACGTTAGAGAGCAGAGCTAAGCGAAACCACACCTAAGACAGACATAGCTAGCTTGCTAATGCTAGCAGGGGCTACCTGGATTAATCTTGAATTGAATTGCCCGTCCCCCTTCCCCGGATGCTAAGCTAACGCTACAAGGCTAACGTTAGGTTAGCGGACTTGTCGCTCTTCTGCCAATGTTGCACAAAACCATAAAGCTGTCGGTTCCATCATATGTAAACATGAGCTTTGATGGACTTTTAGTTATCTGTCCCATGGTTAGCTTATTAGCACGCATGCAAACCCGTTAACGTGCTGAATGAAAACTGGCCCGTGCAGTAACGTTAGCCGACAGTTGAGGCCCAGTTGGAAATCGTACCCCGCTTATGATAACGTTACATGTCATGCGGCGCTTAGCACGCAAGTTATACAGGGTTGAGTCTAGTTAACTTATTTATATCGGCGCGATTCAGGAGTAGTTCCTGGCTTGCTATGTTAGCTACAGCTAATGTTAAATAGGTGGTGTGCATGGACTGTGCTCACTGTGATCTCTGGGTTCTTGTGCAGGTCATCATCCAGGGGTTCCGAAGTTACAGGGACCAAACTGTGGTAGATCCGTTTAGTCCAAAGCACAATGTCATCGGTGAGTATGTGCTTAGCTCAACTTATTACTCATGCTTTTATGAACAGTATTTCTGTGTTCATGTTGGTGTAAGGGAATTTGCTTTCATTGATTGTATCAGCATAAGTAGGCAGGCCAAAGTTAGTGTGCCAAAGGCTTGTCTCATTTGTTTGGCTGTGGACAGTTGTCATGTCTTCTTTTTTTGTTATTGTGTTTCTATTACAGTTGGAAGAAATGGGTCAGGAAAAAGTAACTTTTTCTATGGTAAGTGAAGTCCAGCAGTTAAACAATTTCCCCTCTCATCTATTATTTATTTTTTTGTGTCTAAACTGTGGCTTCACTCTGTTTTACACTTAGCCATCCAGTTTGTGCTCAGTGATGAGTTCAGTCACTTGCGACCTGAACAGCGTCTGGCCCTGCTCCATGTAAGTACAGGCAAGCTACAGATGCCAGCTACTATTTTGAAAGTGGCCCTGGACACATTGGTTGTGTAGAAATCTCTTGTTAGACATGCCTACGCTGACACAATCTTGCGTTACTTTGTGATAACTGGTGGATTACAAAATTCTTTGTAGGATTTGATGCATTTCTGGTAAAATATAAAGTTTGTGTTATAGGGGATTGAATCAGAATGGTAAACACGATTAATAAATGTAAACATTTAATTATTGTGTTCAATGTGTTTTTCTCTCCCGTCACTGTAGGAGGGAACTGGTCCTCGTGTCATTTCGGCTTTTGTGGAGATTATATTTGACAACTCTGACAACCGGCTGCCGGTAGGAATTACCAACAGTTCATATTGATCCTATTATTGTAATCACAGACACACTAATTGGGTCTTTCTAACTTTAAGTAAGCCTCTCAAATAAAATCTTGTTATCTCTGGGTGTATGTCATACATGCGTAGAGGTTTTAATTGATGTAGACATTATAAGCCAAAAGAAACGTCTCCTCATTAGCTTAAAGGTGACTAGTTACTAACCTCAGTTCCTCCACGGTCACCACAACTAAAATATAACTGTCAAGATGTACAGTATGTTTACATGACTGAGCTGTGCACTAGTTTAGTCCAAGCTTGTACCTGATGTTCACTGGACATGTAGGTAGTAATGGCATACAGCTTAAGTAATTTGCTGTTTGCTTGTTTGCTAGCATTAACACCATTAACCTTTCCAGCAGTTGGGAAACAACAGATTGATTTTTCTTGGTCTTGAGAAGCTGCACCGTTTATTAAGTGACACACTGTAACCTACACTGTACATTTACTGCCAGACTGACAACACACTGCTAATCTTTCCCAATGCTCTGCTCACTTTCGCCGTCACTTTCTACCAATTGCTCTCTCTCTCTTAACCTAACACATTACACATGGCCCTATTCCTTGAAGGAGCAATGCTACTTTTATAATGGCACCTTTCACGTAGATGTCCTATGAAAAATAAGGAGATTGATGTTAATGATCGGTGCTCTGCTCCTGAAAGAATATAGGGAAGACACTGATCGAAAGCTAGAGTTGTACTGGTATATTGGCATGCCGTTTGAATTGGCCAATGTAAGCCTATATGTGCATATACTTAAATGTCCAATTTAACTTTTTTATTGCTGAATCTCATAGTGGAATTGGCACTTTAGTATACAGCACTTGTGCCAAATTAGCGGCATATCAACAAGTTTTTAAAATATGCAACTTAATACATGTGGCAAAGATAAAGCTTTACCTTTTACAGCCATTCTCAACATCAGTCCAGACTACAAGTTGAAGTGGTACAGTATCATCACTATATTGTTCAGTTCATATTGAACTCCCTAAATTGCTGAAAACTGCAATGACCACTGATTGTAGTGACACTGTCTCCAGTACACACAGTGCTCATTATTCTGATGATGAAGACAGGATGTTTGCAGCACTCTAGAAATCCAAAGATTTCTTTTAACTGAGTGGCAAACCATAATCATGCAGCCTGGCAATGATGCGACATAACTAGCCAATTCTGCTGTCCTGTATGTGATCCTCTACTTGACCACCGATAAATGTCTCTCCCTTCAGATCGACAAAGAAGAAGTCTCCCTTCGCCGCGTAATCGGTGCAAAGAAGGACCAGTACTTCTTAGATAAGAAGATGGTGACGTAAGTATTGCTGTGGATTGACTGTCCATGTAACCACAGGAAATAACAACAACAATTCATCTAATCACTTGTTTGATGGCATCTATGATCGTTGCAGTAAGAATGATGTCATGAACCTTTTGGAGAGTGCCGGTTTCTCCCGCAGTAACCCCTACTACATCGTCAAGCAGGGAAAGGTGAGAAAAGAATGGGTGCCAGCCTCACATTTGTTTAACACATAATTGTTTATTGTTGGTACTATGTAATATTTTACAGTATTAAAACAGGGCTGTAACAGTGCTAACTGTCGATGGATATCTTGGCCTGTCATGTAAAAATCAGAACCTTATCTGCTGATTTTGGGGATAAGTGTTAACTTTTAGGATCAGAAACAGTCTCCTTGATTTTTAAAATCATAAATTAACATCAGCTAAATACATACAGTATATAAAAAAAATTCCGTCATGTCATCTCATGTGTTATTTCAATGTTTGATGCAGATCAACCAAATGGCCACAGCACCGGACTCCCAGCGTCTGAAGTTGCTGAGAGAGGTGGCAGGGACACGAGTGTATGATGAGCGCAAAGAGGAGAGTATTTCTCTAATGAAGGAGACAGGTAAAAGCTTCTTAGCATTTTATTGTTTTATAGGCCGCCATATATTAATGTTACTGTTGTTGTTATTGTTATTGTGCTTTTGTTTATGTTTAAGGGATGTGGTCACACGAGTATATTGCGTCTGCCTAAGTTGGGATAAACTAAAATATTTTTGAAAAGTTTTCACAGTGATTAATAAATGTACTTTTATGAAGTCAACGTGTGTAAAGTGCACACTGTACAGAAAAAAACATGCAGTTGTTTTATGGAAAATAAAGTTGTAACTATGTTTTTATGTAGTAACAGCAGTAAGTCTCATTCAGGATATTTTGAGGGACCAGAATGGGCCGTTTTTCAGCTTAATCAGCTATTACCGGTGACCTGCAGTGTGAAATGTCTGATTTTCTGCCAGACACTAAACGTTACAAATGTGCTGCGCTTGACTGCGTTTTACGTCATGCACATAGCAGTAAAGACAGTAACCGGCGATTGTCACAGCCAATACACAAGTTAACTCATGCCATAGATGAGTGAAGAAGACACGCTCGCAAAGTACACCTGCAGAGAAACACAGAGACGCTATCTTGCATTAGGCTATGTTAGAAAACACGGACACGATAGATTTTTTCTAAGCACAGAGCAGTTAAAGACACAGTAGGCACAGCTGTTGGTGCCGATGTCATTCAGTACCACAGTCGGTCATTAACAAAAAAAAACGGAAACGCATTCGTGTGGGTGGTGGTGGTGGGTGGGAGGGTTGAAAAGGACAGTCGTCTTTATAAAACTGATGACAAATAACGTCCACAGAGCAGACAGGTACAGAGAGAGAGATGTTGGCAAGGTGAGCAGATTACTGTAGTTTGTAAGTATACACTAACATAAGGTGGATAATTAAGTAGAATAAAAATGGTGAGATAAGTAATTCCATAGTCTACTAGAATTAGGCAAATGTTCTTTGAAATGTTTTCAAATAGTTAACCCCCACCACTACAGTACCATTGTCATTCTGTGGGAATTCAGCAGCCTGACCACTTTATATTTTGAAATGTGTCAGAGTGAAAGAAGCTCGGCAAGGAAAAATGCAATCGGGGCATCTCTAATAATTATGCATTATAACCAATAAATGTACATGACAGTGAACAACATAAAATTCTTGGTGTACAGCGTTCACCATTAGGTTATCACTTGTATCAAAACATACCAGTCCCAGTGTACAGTTCCTAGTGATTAACATTTAAAAATGCAACCACAACCTGATGTGTTCCTCAGAGGGGAAGCGAGAGAAGATCAATGAGCTGTTGAAGTACATCGAGGAACGTCTGCACACCCTGGAGGATGAGAAGGAGGAGCTGGCTCAGTACCAGAAGTGGGACAAAATGAGAAGAGCCCTGGAGTACACCATCTACAACCAGGAGCTGAACGAAACCCGCGCAAAACTGGATGAGGTAATAAACCCAAGAAGAAGAAAAAGACGTAAAACAAACTGAGTATGTTAGACTTTGTGATTGACATCTGTTTTGTTGCCAGGGTGGGAAATTATCACCACCCATCATTCAGAATATTATATATGCACAACATGCAGAAGATTCATCTTAATTTGGTTATGACTAGTTGAACAAAATATTATATACAGCTATTTTATAGTAAGAAAGGTAGAAAAATTAATGATGTTTGTCACTGTGGCCTGTGCTCCTGTCATTTAGTTTCCTCCTCTGTGAACTTCGATACCAATACATTTATTTTTGTTTTTTTCCAGCTGTCCTCCAAGAGAGAGACCTGTGGAGACAAATCCAGACAGCTACGTGATGCTCAGCAAGATGCCCGAGACAAAGTCGAGGTAAAGAATTCCACTTTGCAGAAGAAATATAAATATCTTGGAGAAGGAATGGGTGAAAATAAACAATTTTCTTCACAGAATAAAAGGATTAAAGCATTGAAGGAATTACAATATTTTTGTCAAATGTTTCAATTAAATCAAATAGTTTAAATATTTATTAATTTATTAAGTCTACAACTGTCCATTTTTTAAAAACAAATCACAGGCTACTAGACTTGGTTTAAGGTCCCTGAAGGTAGGATAAAAGGTAAAACGTTAAACGGTACTAGTTCGACTCGCCTCTACTTGACTCGCTTTTGTGCCCCGTCCTCCTTTTTTCCATTCCAGATATAGAACCTCCTCAGTGTAGCTGGTTGTCATGGCGACACCACACGAAACTGCCATGACATAATCTTCAATACAACACACACCCACAACCCACACACAGCAACCAGACAGAGGAACGTCTGCACCTCCTCATCTGACCACTGTGTGGTTTTGCGGGTTGCCATAAAAATATTAAAGTAAAGAGAGTATCTTTATTGTTGAGCCAAGTTCAAACTACACGATTTTAAGCCCGATGTGCGATGATGATTACATGTGAACTACTTAACGATGCATCAAAGAGGCTCATCAACGTCAGCCAGATATCTAGCATGCTAAATATTTGGTGCAGTTGGCCGACTCGACATCCACATCCAGCCAGTGAGAGCAGGCAGCTACGTTTTCACTTCAAAACCTGTTTTTTACTCACCTCCTTCTGTCCTCATGTGATAATCCATTCTTTTACACACATTCTTTATCTTTATAATAATAAACAACCCCTGTGTTAATTTGCGTCATTTTCTGCATCACTTCTCTAGTCCCCTGACTAGTCGTCAGATGACAGTCATCGTCAGCTCGTGTGGTGTGTG
>JAPMOB010252074.1:0-122710 GCA_029875015.1 Lepomis gibbosus
ATCCCCCCTCGACACAGATAGAATAAAGTAAATCACAGTGGTTCCCAAACTGTGGTATATATACCACTAAACAATAAAACCTTATATAATCTTATATAATCTTAGACTCAGCATGATGGTGCACTGAGAGTCAAGCATTTTAGAGTTAAACAGTTAAACAGAGAGACTTTGTTGTAGTTAATGACAGCTAAAATAATACCAAATGACAAAATGTACCGTTTAATTTGCATTTCTAAAGGATAACATCAACTTACCTTAAACTTGTTATTATTAAATCCTTTGGATGCTGAATTCAAAAGGTTGACTGAGTTGGGACAATAACAAGGATTAAACTTATAGTTTTGTTAAATAACAAGAAATTGCTCAGTGAAAGTTTTTCTCTCTCTGATGGATACTTGCCTCTGAGTGTTTAGGGGAAAACGATCACTATGCCATCTGTTAATCTACGTGATAAATTAACAGCTTCACTGCTTGAGCAATTATTTTCTGACAGTTTGAGCAGAATCAATAATTTGCAGACTCACAGCAGCATGAAATCTCACTTTTCCTCTACATGAAGAAGTTGTTAAAGGATGTAATTGGGCAAAGTTTAACTTGCACTGTCATTTTAAAAGGTATTATGAATGTAAACACATGACACAATTGCAAGACAAATAATAATCTAGCATTGCTAGTGAAAATTAAACATTAAGATTAAGAAAAAAAAATCAAATATTCAAAAACAAAATTAAGATTACATTTCCTCTAAACATGCCTAACATGTTTAAAATATTTATTTTTCATTGACCTTTACTGGTTCCCCAATTGTTAAAATGCCAAGGTTCTTATGATGTAAAATAATGAGACAAAGATAAATCATGTCGGAACTTTTTCCACCTTTAATGTGACCTATAATGTGAACAATTCAATTGAAAAACAAATTGAAATCTTTGAGGGGAAAAAAAGGAAAAATAAAAACGTCAAATAACCTGGTTGCATAAGTGTGAACACCCTTAGACTAATACTGTGTTGAAGCACCTTTTTACTTTATTACAGCAGTCAGTCTTTTTGGGTAGGAGTCTATTAGCATGACACATCTTGACAAGGCAATATTTGTCTTCTTTGCAAAAGCTCCAGATCAGTCAGATTGCGAGGACATCGCCTGTGCACAGCCCTCTTCAGATCACCCCACAGATGTTCAATTGGATTCAGGCCTGGGCTCTGGCTGGGCCATTCCAAAACATTAATATTCTTCTGGTGAAGCCATGCTTTTGTGGATTTGAACATGTACTTTTGATGTGTGAAGGTTTTGTGCCAAAATTGCCTGGTATTTGGAACTGTTCATAATTCGCTCCACCCTGACTAAGGCCCCAGTTGCAGGTGAAGAAAAACAGCCCCATAACATGATGCTGCCACCACCATGCTTCACTGTGGGTATGCTGTTCTTTGGATGATGTGCAGTGTTGTTTTTGCACCAAACATACCTTTTGGAATTATGGCCAAAAAGCTGTACCTTGGTTTCATCAGCCCATAACACATTTTCCCACATGCTTTTGGTGGACTAGATGTTTGTTTTTACAAACTTCAGCTGTGCTTGGATGTTTTTCTTTGTAAGAAAAGGCTTCCATCTTGCCACCCTACCCCATAGCCCATTCACACGAAGAATATGGGAGATATTATTCTACTTTTAATGTGCTTTTAGTTTCGGGTTTATACAGTTTTGAATGTGAAACTTGTGAGGGCATAAACAAGGTTCCTTTAAAGTTGCTGTAGGCCTCTTGGAAGCCTCCCTTACCAGGTTTCTTTTTGTCTTTTCATAAATTTTGGAGGGATGTCCATTTCTTGGTAAAGTCACAGTTGTGCCATATTTTCTCCACTTGATGATGACTGTCTTCACTGTGTCCCATGGTATATCTAATACTTTGGAAATTCTTTGGTAGGCTACCCATCTCCTGACTTATGTCTTGCAACAGTGAGATCTCTCTGATGCTTTGAAAGCTCTCTGGCTTTTGCTTGGAGATGCAACTAAGAAAATATCAGGAAAATCCTACTAAAACAGCTGAGCTTTATTTGTGATTAATCAGAGTCACTTTAAATGACGACAGGTGTGTAATGACTTCTAGTTAAACTGAGTTTGAATGTGATTGTTAATTCTGAACACAGCCACATCCCCAGTTATAAGAGGGTGTGCACACTTAAGCAAACAGGTTATTGTAAGGTTTTTATTTTTCATTTTTCCCCCTCGAAGATTTCAGTTTTTCCAAAGAAAATGTTGTTCACATTATAGGTCACATTAAAGGTGGAAAAAGTTCTGACATGATTTATCTTTGTCTCATTATTTTACATTCTAAGAACCTGGCATTTTAACAGGGGTGTGTAGACTTTTTCTATCCACTGTACGTTCTAACTAAACTATTGCTTAGCCAAAGCTATGGTTACCCATGAGGGTGAAGCAAACAGGATGCATCTTGTGTAAAGACCAGGCAGTGACATAGAGTTTTGACAAACTTGATATTAAGGAGTATAAATTAATTTTAAATAAAACAATCCTGCTATTTTTCCTGTTGTGATTATTGTTTATTATTTTATTATTTACTTTTTATAATAAACGCTGTTCTGTATGTAAATAGATGTCAGCATTATTAAATAGCTAAAAGTAAACAATCTCTGAAAGTCTTCTCTACACAACAGTTATTCAGGAAAACGTAACATATATATATATAATTACTGACTTTTGCAGATTACCAACTGATGTGGTTAGACGGGAACACAAGTAACGATTAAGTATTTATGTCACTCCTTTCCTTGAAAATGTAATGACGTCCGAAGTTGGAAATTTTGTAAACAAATGGCATTTTAAAATTCCGACCTCCAGCTGTGACTGAAACGCATCATCATTCAGCACCTCTCGAAATCTCTAACGGGGGGGGTTTGCAAAACCAGTGACTGAGCTGGGTGTGTTTGAGCCCCAGTGAGGGAAACTGTTGATTCTTCATCTATGTCAAAATAATTGGCAATGATTGATTGATGTTAACATTATAGCAGTGTATTTTAAACCGGGCTGTAGCTGGATGTCATCAGCCTCTGAACTGAACTCTCAGTCCGGCTCTGGCTCAGCCCCACGGCGGCTCTTTCCTCCAGCAGAGGCTTTGTAATGGGACACTGCTAAATGATGCTCCAGTGCAGTCATGGCCTGTTACACCTGACTCGCTCCTCGCTGCACTCGCCTGTTGTTAGCTCGTCTCCTCCAGCCTAATTTATGACCCTTCCAGACTCACCGGCTCCTGAATACTGGACGCCCTTATGCTAAAACGAATTACTCAAACTAACCACGTTAGCCTGATAACTTCGGTATGCAACATTCCTTGTTCTTGATACATGAATCATAGCAGAGGAGGTTGGAGCACACAGGAACTACACTTTGCTTGCTAATGCTATCATGCAAAGAAGAGTAAGTATGATGATGACTTTTGGGATTTGATGTCACTTAATATCTCTTATATTGCAAAAAAAACCCACTGTGTAGCTAGTCTAAAAACTCGTGCATCCTTTACTTGCAAAGTGTAAGCTTGGCTGCTTCATTTGGATTTCTTATTTGCAAGCTTTGGGAGTGGCTGCAGCTGTGTGTATGTGATTTCCTGTGCATACATTATGTGTGTATGTGTCTACATGTATGCTTTACCCTACTACCCTTACTCTCCATGTGTCTCTGTTTGCTCTGGTACTTCTCACCATCAGCCATCAGTAAGGTCAGTAAATATGATATTGATCATTGCTAGGATTTGCCAGAATGTAAATCTGTAGAGAGCGGTGTGGCATAGTGTGTTTAGTTTAGTTGCCGAGCAGTAGTATATTTAAAAGAAAGATTTTTTTATCTGAAACATGTCATAGTTTTTTTCACTTTGCCTGAACCCTGAACAGATTGTCCTCTGATGATGTCACCAAAAATATGCTTCGGTAATACTTATTGTTATAATGTAGGCGAACAGCAAGAACCATGATGTAGCGTAAGGATATAATCTGTATGCTTCCACTGACAGCCATTTGCATCTCATGATTCTTTCACGAAACTTGTGCACTCCAGGTCAAAGCATTTTGACTTTGATGTGTTCAGTGAGCCAGATTATCTTGGCTTGTAGACCAGCAGTCTTCTTGTTCCAAGGTTAAGCTGAAACTTTAACCCACTCATCAGCGACACATGCCAGCGTACTCTTTTGCCAAATTGATCTTCAGTTTCCTCTAAGAGCTTCAGGTGGCCACACCTCTCCTGATCGAGACATCGCTCACATCACATATCCCTGAGAGTCATTTCCAATGTAAGCCCTTTGACTACAATGACATTTCTAAAAACTGTATTCTTTCTTTCACAACCACAGTAGTGCATCTGTTCACACAGTAAATACATGCTCAGTTCAAGTGCAGTTCATTATGTCTGCACTCGTAGGCAGACTGTGGTTAACGCCACATTCCTAAACAACTAACTAAAAGTGACAGCTAGCCAGTGCTCCCGGGCGCACAAGGTTAGATAACCCCATGCAAACAGACACAATGTCTCCTCTAAAGGGTTATTTCCTTGCAGCCTGTGCGCCTGTTCGAGGTGTCCAGTGTGAGTCCTTTGGTTTCGCTCTCCTGTCTCATGTGTCACAGCATGTTGTCGTATATAGAGGCAGTGATGCATTATTGAAGATGTCTGCAGGTTGCTCAGGCACATTAAGCAAACAAAAGTGCAATTACCTACATGGGAATGCATGTATAGGAGTCTAATTGCTCTGCATAGGCGATGACTGATAATGTCTCTGCAACTTAATGTCTGTGTGCCGGTTTTATCGTGCACAGGGGTGATTTATTCACAGTAACTCAGCCAAACTGATTTAAATCATCACAGTGATTCTAACTGGTTCAGAGAAAATAACTGCTTGGAAAGTGAATCTAAGATAGTGCCCTTGGAAGCAATCTTCCTTGAACATAAATAAGGTGACCACTGATAAGAAAGAAAAAGAGAAGTGGCCCTCCGCAGTACTGTGCGCTTAGGGCCTCTAACCAGCTTTCCTTTGAGTATGAATGGGCGTCTATATGGGGAAAGGCTCACGCTGCAGCAGTGGCTAATTCCTGCTAATCCCAGCGTATCTCCTACCACTTAGAGATGGTTCCCAATTGCAGACCCGGAGCAAGGGAATTGCTGGTGAGATTAGCTCACATTAGCTCCTCCTCTGTGGTTTACACTCAGCCAGGCCAGGCCGGCCCGCTGCTGCACCCATGCTAACCTTTTGCACAGAAATGGATTAATTATTTTTCAAAAATGTTTCGAGTCTTATTTAGAGAACAATGTAAGTTTGTTTCCAACTATTCTGCTTTTAATGTGGTTTTAGTTTCGGTTGGTTTTCATAAACAAGGTTTATGATAGGTGTGCTTAGAGGCTTAGAGCTTGTGTAGCATTTAGCAGTGCTTTTCTTTACATGAAGATTTGGTTGGCTCTGACTGACTTTCCTTTGCCTATTCCTTGCAAATATACAATCCTGTTTTCTCTGTTATTGCATTTAATAACCTTGCATTTATAGTATTATGTTGTGGTTTGGTCATATGTGATGAATATTACAACACTGGTCCAAATCCACAAAGAAAAACAACATGGGGAGACTGAAGGTTTATTTTAAAATTAAGGCTCTGCTTTGACTGGATTTGAAAGTAGGAAACAGCAAAGCAAAATTCTCAGTTCTGCAGGTATCAGATACTGTTTTACTCATTTACCTTGTCTCTTATTTAAATGACAACTTGTTAACTATGAAATTAGAGAAAGCCACTGATTACTGAATGCCATAGTCATTAAGATATGTTTTTAGCGGCACCTGTGTAAAGGCTCTACATCAAAGTCCACAAGCATATGCATCAGTGTTTATTATGCTTTCTAAATCCCCCAATAATAAAACCCTTGATTCACCGTGAGTCAGTCTTGCGCCAAAATGTCATCCAGCAACAGCATAATCCTAAAGCATCATTTATCTGCACCTAGCACCTAGCACACGGCGTGTTAAATGCAATGTGATTGTAAATAACATCAGTCCCAGAAATAACCACACACCCCGTCTTATGTGATACAGATGAGTGCTTTCAGATAAAGACAGTGCTGAGAGTCGGTTGTCTTTTTTTGTTGCCTGAGAAAACTGTGCAACTTAACACACACTGTCAGGAATTTATCACACTTTAAGCTCAAACCAGCTGAAATTTACTTCCAAACGCTGTCTCCAGTAACTGAGATCCGAATTAAACTGTTACACGGCTGCAAAGTGAGTAAAGAAAGGTGCACGGGCAGTTTCTGACATTATTTAAATGTATTTTCTTTAACACTGTAAGACCATGCAGCTCCATGAAAGACTGTTACTATAGTGTTAAAAAATAAACACCCATCTACCACTGGATTATCCTCTAGTTAAACACTTGATGCTTCCAGTTAATTCCCAAACAAACCAGCATGATGGCTCTTTCAACACTAAGTCTAACTATTAGTAGGTAGTTAAAAGAATAGCAGTTTTCTGTGCTCTTCAGCAGAGCTCTTCACTAATAAAACTATGTTCTCACATGGATTCAGTATAAGCGCATCAGCCTGTGCACACTGCAGTTTCTATTGTTCCTCTCTTCTTTTCTAACTGAGACCCATTTTTTATTTCTTTCATAGGAGATCTCTCCTGAAGATGTTTCCACAATCAGGGAAATCCATTGTCTTTGACAACTTTCCAGATCCCACTGACACCTGGGAAATCATCGAGACGATCGGGAAAGGGACCTACGGAAAAGTCTACAAGGTGCTCAACAAAATTGATGGAAGTAAAGCAGCTGTAAAGATACTGGATCCCATCCATGTAAGTTAACTTTCTCATCTGGAGTGTCAAAAATTGACTCAGGCAGAAGGCAAGGCATCCTGCTCATTGAATTTAGGTCCAAATATTACATTATATTACTTCTGTTAGTGTAATCTAAGATCTCATGTTTCCGTACCGGTTTAGACGATGTCCTCACTGCGCGTCATGCACGTGGTGAAGTCATTGCTCTTTAAAGCAGCTATAAGCTTGTGGTGTGTTTATGCCTTTGGTGGCGGCACAGGGCAGAAAAGTTATAGTGTTTATATGGTCTGTATTTTAGAGCTTTAGACAGCAACTCTGATTAGATCTGGCCAACCATATTTTCTCTTTGCAACTGCCTCACTCTAACTTTGCCTTTATTTTCATGCATTTGTTCCTTACACATGAGGAAGCCATATATTACTATCAGCACTTTTGTGATATGGATCTGGCATTTCTGTGTGTGTTCTTGGGTTTTGGTTTGTGTTTGTGTATTGAATACTTTTCATTTTTCAGTCCACAACAACACATGACTGTAGCGTGTGCTGACTGAGAAGAGTTTGTGGTAATACATATTGGGCTTTTGTGCCATACCCGTAGCTCCTGTTTACTCCATTGAACTTTAATTAAAAGTGACCTGAGAAACTTACCCAGTAGTAAACAATGAAAAGACCAGACCTGTGACACCCAACATTGCTGGAACCTTACAGTAGAAAGACCTTTCAGACTAGTATGTTAGTATGTTAAGCAGATCTCTGGTGATCTGATACACCAGCAGCAAAGCGAAGGACACATTAGCTCAGCCATAAGCTGCAAGATACACATCATGCTGCTCTGCTTTATTACCTGCACAGGGCATTTAGAAAAGGACTTTTCTTCCAACTACAACCATCAGCAAATTATCTCTGCAAATTGCTTCTGATGAATTGTCCATCGTCAGTGGGATGTATCGTGGCGGTACGCTGATAATTTTGGGCTTGTGCTGTGTTTCAGCATTGAGCCAAAACACATTTGGCACCTATGCAGAAGTGTGTGTGTCTGTGTGTGTGTGCGTGTGAAGCAAATCTGACACAGAGCAGGGATACATGATGTTACTTCTGGCAGGCTGAGACTGATTTATTTTCCACAGTGACTGGATTTACAAATTACACAACATTCCCGAGCAAGAGGTACAGTAATTGATATGTTGTTGTCATCTTAAATTTCAATGTAATCAGCAAAGATCACTATTGTTAGATAACAGAACGATAATGGAGACTAATTTACTTTCTAAAGAGCAGTTAAAGAACATGATCATCACTGATCTGGTGTTATGCCGTCATTGTATAGACTGATAATACCACCTCTGTTGTCTATTTTAAACGTACAGTGAACTGTATGGCTTATTGAGCAGCTCTAATGAGCAGCCATTTCCATCTATTAAATCCAGCCATCATGCTAAGAAAAGTCTCATTAGTCTTTTGTGAACTTTTAACAATTTCTCATTATTGATATGATTATCTACAGACCACTAGTCTGTGAGGACCATTATTACCTTCATTTTAATCACTGGGCTGATTATTTCACGTACAGGCCTGCATACGGTACACCTATATTAAAAAGTTTCATGTTAATATTTATGATGTATTTCAGAAGAATACTTGTGATTTATTCATATGACTTTGCTATTTTTTGGTGTAAGGGGTTGTAATGGCACTGTCCAGTATTTTGCTTCAGGTGCTGTATAGTAGCGCAGTGGTTCCCGACTTGGGGTCTAGACCCCATACTGGAGTCCAGACCAAGACAAATCTGGGGAGCCATGAGACACAGTCAAGCCAATATTTCTTTAATACAAAATCTCTAATTTTCAGACTAGTGGGCAGCCTTTCTGGTGTTGAAAAGGTACTCAACTAAAACACTTTAAGAGGGGGACATTCAAAATCTGTGACGAAAGGGTCACATGTACACATTGCTTCGTTTAAAGGGGGCACAATGCAAGGGGCACTGCAGTGGAGTACCATTGGTGTATCAAGATGTTCAAGAAAAATAAAGAATTGCTCTTGACCCTTGACATATAAAAGTGTATATATATTTGAAAAAGCCAGGTTAGCGCCCCCCCCCTGTTTTCAGTCTTCATGCTAGGCTAAACTAAAACTATTTATTTAATCTAGAAAGCTCGTAGCACCACCGCAAAAAAAGCATCACAAACATGGAAACATGGTAAACATGAGCAAAACGTGCCTTTCTTGTAATTTTAACTTTAACCTTTAACTCTTTCTCCTTGTTTTTCAGGATATTGATGAGGAGATCGAAGCGGAGTACAACATCCTCAAAGCTCTTTCTGACCACGCCAATGTTGTCAAATTCTATGGGATGTACTACAAGAAGGATGTGAAATGTGGAGATCAGTTGTGGCTAGCGCTGGAGGTAGGAAAACCTATTATATTTGAATAGAAAAGCTACTATGTGTATGCAACGACCCATATATTTGACCATATGACACGACAAATAGCAGTACCTGTCTACTGTGGCTGTACTGCGCAGACATAGAGCGTATAGGTCTAATTGTACTTCACACAGCATGCTGTCTCGCCAGGTATATGCAGCGGTGACCAGATCTGGCCAGGGATTATGCAACAGTTTAAGCCACCATGGGCAGTCTTGGAGTTTACTTATAGGCCACCTGGGGGATTTGGTCGCAGGCCAACAACATGGGTGTGTTGGGGGTTGAGGTTGGCTCGCGTGTCGTGGTCACCCTGCTGAGAGCAGCAGAGCAGGGATTTCTGTTTACAGGGGCTGTCTCAGTGTGTTAGTTTATGCACCTATCACACTGGAGTGCAGGACAAAATGTCACTGGTAGTTTGGATTTTGGGTAGAATACAGTAAAGACACTGTATGTTGTTGTTCATTGTTGCTTTTATATATATTTTAGTATGTAGATAACAGTTCTATGTTAATTCTACGTATCTTGTTCAGATTTGTTGCCCTTGTTTTAACCTGTATGTCTATTTCTATCTACACCTGGTTGTGTACAGGAATGATTACATGCAGGTGTGAATTTGTGATATTGTACGCAAGACTTCAAGGGGACCTTGCTGCTGCAGCTGCTTTCTGTACATCTAAAAAAGCCTTGCCTCCAGCTACCCAGTTCTCCGTCTTTCATAAGTCATTGGCTGCTGTAGCCTTTTTTCAAATGTCAAGCTGTAGACAAAGATGTAATGGAGGTCAACCTCAGAGGAGGAAAAGTGTTTGTAGGGTCCAACACGGTGGCGGATGAGGGTTTTCTTTGCCTTTTGACTTTCTGACCATGTAATTTGTGTTCCTCTTTGATGGGGAGCAGTAGAAACCTGGAGATGTCTGGTAAACATGGTCAGAAAACTTGAGAGGGGTTGATAAGAAAGAATACTGGCTAAGTGTCACAGCTAGCGCTCCTAAAGGTCTTTGAAGAAGTGTTTATGAACGATGTAACATATAATTTTTAGTCAATGTTGTTGTCAATATTATACAGACAATCATGGTCCCCACTAGGTTTGGGCAGTATCAACGTATTACGGCAGGGGTTCTTAATCTTTCTGGCAATCCCGACCCCCAGGTTAAGAACCACTGTATTATGGTATACCAGGATTAGGGTTGGGAACCATTGGCATCACCGGTACCCGGAATTTGCTTTTTTAGTACTTTTGTGATTTTGTAAAAAAAAGAATAAACAATCCAAAGTTCTCAACTTCAACATTGTTAGTAAAAAAGTAATAAAAATAAACTACGCTAGCAATGAAAAGAATATGAGGGTAGCCCTGCTAGTACTGTATGTTTTTCTTGAATTTGGCCCCCATTGATTCATGTTGATCGGTACTCTGTAGTACAGAGGTAATACAGTTGGTACCCTTTAAAATACAAAGTACCAAATCCTAACCAGGATATATAGAAATCCTGATAGTACGACTTTCAATGCGGTAAAAAACGCAGACGCTCCTTTTTCTATTAAACTAAAATGCAGGACAGGTGCTACATTTGAGCTGATACATTGCAGTGTACGCCTTCAATGTAGGCAGGTGACACTGCGTGAAAGTGCCTGACATCATGGACAACACAATAACCCCCTTCCCATTTCTGTAATCCAAGCTCCATGGGGTTTGAATCAACAGCAGCGGTGTTATGCTAACCCAGTAGATAGTTTTCACCTCTCCAGCTTGTATTTCTTTCCCTTTTCATCACCGTCCTTCCTCCTGACCTTTTGTAGAGCAATTACTTTGCTCGGTATCAAGTACAATATATGATACTGAATAATCAGCCCACATGCTGCATTATAGGAAAACAAAGGCCTTCTATCTGATATGATAATTCTTCTTTTGCACTGTAGTGATTGGTAGTCGTGTATCATGTTAGGTTTTTCAGTTACTCAGCTTTGCTACCTACTTTACTCCGTGTTTCCTTCAGGGTTTCATTTTCAACATTTCTCTCCCAAAACTCTGCAGCCAGCAGTCCAAGTCTGGTGGCTAATCCTGAGGCTGAAATCACTGCCTGACAGTTTAGCAAGTGGCTGTGCTCGTGTGTGTGTGTGCTCTTGAGTAGATGCACAAGGGGTTTCAGCAGTGAAGAGACAGGAAAGCAGGGAGAGAGGTGGTCATTCACCATGGTTACTGTCCCTCCTTCCTAAACTGTAATTTTCCATCCTTTAGCTCTGCTGAGAGGAGCCTTTCTCTGCCGTGCACTGACAGCAGGCCGCTCATTATGAACAGAATTCATACAAATTGCATCCTCTACTTTGTTAGCTCCTCATTGGGGTCTGCGAGCTTTTGGCTTTGCCTCTGTAGTGTGCTCCTTTATGATAGCGGATGTGGGCAAAGAGGAGCCAGCTTTCATGTATGAAGGCCTAATTCTGCTCCCAGAGTTTAAAAATACTTCAAAGATAGCGATGATGGAGCGACTTTTATTCTCTAATTGGAAATAACAAACCTTATTTGGATGTGCATTTCAATTGTGAGCTCTCGCGTTTCATTCTGAGACCCTGTTATATGAAGGCCAGGGATTAGTCCAACCTTTTAAAGCTCATCTGAAAGATGTATCTCATCCTCCATTATACAGAAATTAAAAGTCACTACGGTGTAATGCTTAATTGAAATAGCATCACTCTGTGCCTATATTGCATTTTGAATTTTAATTTAAATTGCAGAATTTAACTGCTTGTCCTTTCACTACTGCTTTGTCGTTACTGCCGTTGATAAAAATGCTAGTAGCAGCAAGTATCAGAGATACTGAGACAGAGTGCAGATGCCAAGTGTGCGTTAGCAGTGTGCAAAACTCTTATTATGTATAGAAAATAACTGGAAAAAGATGCCTCCCACTGCAAAACAGTGCTCTGTCTGATTGGACCTTAACAATTAAATGGAAAAATGATCGATTTTCCCTCTGCATTAACAAAGGTTTATCTTAACTTCTCTTCCTAAAAGCCGGTTTTTACATTTGGCAAAAAGCTGCCTATCTCTGCTATGACATGTTACTTACGTGAGAACTTTAATGATTTTCCAGAACACATATCACATATTTTTTAATATGTTATCACACCTCTAACATTTTTAACAATTCCTGTAAATATATCACTATAAAGAAACAGAAACACCTCGTTTATTTGTTCTTTCACTGAGTCTCGGAGTGTCCTATCAAAGCCATTTTTTCAATTCTGCATCAGGATGTTGTGACGGGGTTTTGGAGCTGATGTAGAGAGATAGAACGTGGAGACCAACTGTGATTTATCAGCTTTGGTTATTTGCGCTCTCTCCGATGTGTTTCTGATGACCGTAAAGATTTGAAAGTGACAACTTGGAGCAAGTTGAAAGAAGGCTCAGTAATCCAAAGCTTTTTGGTAATGTGTCGCTTTCTGTGAGAGAGTGTCACTAAATAAGTTTACTTTGGACAAATAGTGATTGTTCAGCTCAGTTGTTGTCAATAACTTAACACATTTTTATGATCTAGCTAGCCAAGCCCTTTCCGGTGCAAAGTGTCATTCTGTGTCACAGAGTGAATAAAAGACTGTAAACACAATTACTTTTGATATTTGTATTTGGCAATAATGCACTACATGACCTGATTTATGTACAGCACATCCATCTAATGCTGCGTTGGTGTTGCATAAATCAACAATCTCTGCGGAACTTCCACTTCTGCCAGTGTAAAATTTAATTGTTTGTGTTTTAGAGACCTGTCAATACAAGGTCAGACAGTTCATAGAGAATTATATACTTACAAAACACGGCATCTATTTAAAAATGAATGTGCTCAGTCTTTAAGAAATGGAGGAAGTAACTGGGCATGAAGGGGCTTTATCAGGACCAACACTGAATAAAACACTGATGGAAGAACTCAGACTGTCTCTACTACATTAAACGTGATGGTAGAGCGGCTGAAAGGAATCATTCCTGATTAATAAGCGAGAGACAAATAATTTAAGGCAGTGATTGAAGTAGTACTCAGATACTTTATTTAGGTAATGTACAACTATCTAAAAATGCTATACATAATATTAAAAGTAAAACGTAAAAATATTACTGTAGCAGCTAAATATACTTATACTAACATATCAAAGTAAAAGTGCCCATTACACTGTAAAATGTTACACAGATGTATCATGATTACATTATTAGATTGCACATACTGCAACAGTGTGTGAGTAGCATCAGGACCCTGCAGAGGGTCATGACACAAATCTAAAGGGTGCTGAAATGATTACTGGGATAGGAAAGAGGAAAAAGTTCTGCTCCACAAATGACTTTACTTTTCTCTAATTTTTTAAAAATTTGTAAATATTGATTAATTTGACTTTTTTGAACCTTGAATTGTTAGTAGGTTGGTAAGCAAGCTTGGGTAATAGCATACCAGGGTATTTAGAAATCTTGAAACACAGGCGCTCTTGTTTCTATTAAAACGATACAGAGATGTTGATGTACTGTAGTAACCTTAACGTAAGCGGGCAATGCTGCATAAAACTGCCTGACATCATCGACAACACTGTAACCCCTTCACTTTTCCAGCAGATGGTAAACAACACACACACAGGAGCTTTAGCTGCAGTCTTTATTTACTGACAAACTAAACTTCACTGCTCACATTTTCCTCTGCTCCCCTGCATACACCTGCCGCTTGCTCTCTAATTACACATTAGACACACTGCCTAGTAGGCCAGGCAATGTCGTACGTGGTAAAATGACTTGTTTCACCAGCAGCTCAGCTTTTACTTTTTTGTTGTTGTTGTGTTTTTTTTTACACAAATACTGTTATATACCACATACCCCAGTGAAATATCAGGAAGGTATGGGAAATAAATACCACCTAAGCCTGTTGGGAAACCCCTGTTTTCTTATTTTTTGGATAAATTGTACCTGAAAAATCTTAATCTGAACAGTAATAAGTTACTGTCGCTGATAAATGTAGCCCCCTGAGATGTAGTGGAGTAGAAGTATAAAGTATCATAAAATGGAAATACTGAAGGAAAGTACTTCAAAGTATTGGACATTAAATACGTAAAGTATTTCAGCATTGAACTAAAGTAAAGTACTTTAGTAGAAGTTGTGCATTGTGATTTAAGGACTGGTCAAGACTGAGAAAATTATGAATGAAACAAAGGAGGTTTGTAAGAAAGGAAATGCACCTGCAAGCTTAAAGACAGCTTTACCTTTCAGTATGACAATGGCTGAAAGCACAGAGCTGAGATAACACTGGACATGGGCCTGATCTCCCCGTCTGACAGAGCTTGAGATGATCTGAAAGGAGAAATGGAGGAAACCCAAGTAGACATTATCATTTCCCATTTGGTTCTTAGATTTTTTCATAATTAGTGAGTAAAAGGTGACATAAAAGATTTCTTTTTTATAGTATTTATATTGCAAGAATTTATTCAAAATCATACATTGATTTTTGACCCTTTGCTCGTCCTCGCTCATTGAAACACAAACCTTTTGAAAGTCAAAAATAAACTACTGCTGCCTGCTTTTACCCCCATTACTCTCTGTCCTGGCTCGTCCTGCCCTCGTATCCCAACCTTTACAGTTAGTAATTGAGGTTTAAAATGGTTCCATTGTTTGGGCTTTTCAATAAATGGTGCCAGAAAGTAGACACCTCAGCTATTATTGCCTTGTAAACGATAAGGACACAGTAACAGTAGGACTATTTTCCTCTGGAGGCAATCCAGCGTGTCACACATACACAGAGGAACACACACATGCTGTTGCAGACATGATGCAAATCCATACATCCTGTAATCTGGTAGTAAATTTAAAAATACAATATAAACGTACATCAAAGATAGTGGACTAAAAAGTCAGCACCTGCGTGTTTTAACAGCCGCCGTGGTTTGTCCTCACTGAGTCAGGGGGCAGCCCTGTTTGTTTCATCTTTACATTTGTTTCATCCACTACTTCTTTTACACGTCTTTGATGGACTAGTTTCATTTACATGACAAAACAAACACCTGACCTCATTTGTAATGGAGAATATCCCACTCAATATTCAATGTATTCAGTTTTTTTCTTTGAAAATTGATAGTTCTGTAGAAACTCATGTGACAAGATGTAAGACATGGATCTTAACCTTTTTATATTATTATAATAGAAAATATATAATATGTATTTATAATTATAATTAAAAGATAATAGCATTTGTGTTGACTTTCCTCTTGAAACCTTATATTCCTTAATGGTGATGCCTTGTTGGCTCAATCAGCATGAGCATCATAATAAAGCTCCATATTTGACATTAAAGTACATTTTTTTTTGAAGTGGGAATTTTAACCTAAAATGAATGGGAGGTTTTAATGTGACCACTTTGCCTTTATCTATTTATTTTTTTTACCAGGCTAAATGGATTAAGCTATTATCTCTTCTCTTTGACTGTTTTGTAATCCCCATTGACACAATCACTATCATAGTTTAATGAAGTGATGCAAGTTAATGGGAATTAGTTTGTTTCAGAAAAAAAACCCTATTTAGTTGTGTTTAAATATCTGGACCCAGACTGTTACCTCGGAGAAAGGTTATGAAATCTGGTTAAATCTGTACAAGATGTAAATCTAACCAGGTCTAAAGTTTCATGTGTCGTTTCCACTCTGCAAAGGTTTCAGTTTTCACCACATCTCAAATAATTAATGTTCATGTCGAGCATCACTGTGGCTAAGGTGAGAGTGCTAACATTTAGCTCTGCTAAATCTAGGGCACCATACCTCTCATTAATATGGATTTGTCCGTCTGCCCTGTGTAATTTAATGATGACAGTTGATATGCTGCAGTGATGTGGACTGACGTCAGGCTGTCTGTGAAAGCCTCTGTGGTATTCTCTGCTTAACTGCAGTTTGTCTGCACGTCTGATAGCAGAGAGAAGGAGTGATTAAGCTCCCCGTGTGGCGGCTGAGATACATGCCATCCATTCTGCAACAGCTCCCTGGGCTCCTGATGGATAGTTAGATTGATAGGCAGATAGAAAACAGACAGGAGGCACGGCGTTGAAAACTTATGCCATCGCTTAGTCAAGGTCAAAGACTCGCTTCACTCTCAGCATCTAGTGCATGGACGGTTTACCGAATGGGCCAGAGTTCCTGTTCCGAGTCACTGTTTTATGTTCATTTCTTGTTGGAATGTCAAATTATTAATGACCGCAAAGAAACACAAAACCTCTAAAAGGGAAACAAAAAAAACTGAGACGCAAAATGACCAAAATAAGATGTAAAACAATTACAAAGAGAAACATAATGACTACAAAGAGATGTACAACGAACAAAGAGAGATGAAATGACTACAAAGAGATGTAAAAGAATCATAAAGAGACACAAAACTAATACAAAGAGACTCAAAACATCCACAAAGAGACACAAAATGACCACAACAAGATGTTGAACGATCAAAGAGAAACAAAATGACTACTAAGAGACGTAAAACAATCATAAAGAGAAACAAAATTACCACAAAAAGATGCAAAAAGATCAAAAGGAGAAACAATATGACTACAAAGAGATGTACAGTAGAGAAACAAAATGAGTTCTTGCTAACATGTGGTGGGGGTGAGGAGCCTTTTATATGATTAAGACCTGGGGCCCGTCGCCTCATCATATTTTATTATTTTATAGTGTACTTTTTAAATTAGTTTCCCAGTGTATTGTTCCAACAAAGAAAATAGAAAATGATGTATTTAAGTGCCTTTTAAAATCAACCATAATTGTTTGTCATTTATTAAGCAAAAATGCTAAACATTTGCTATTTCCTGCTTCCCGAATGTGACGATTTGCTGCTTTAATTGGTTTTATATCATTTTATATCATTTTTTATCATTTTTTTAATGTCATATTTGACATTTCTGACTGCTGCACCCTGGGCTCTGATAAATTGATTTTTTAAAATGTTTTCTGACAGTTTACAGACTAAACTAAAATCAACTACATTTTGTGTTAAGTATTTATTAAAAAGTGTGTATAGGTGTATAGGTGTATAGCTTCCTGTGGTCTGGTAGAGTAGAAACACTCAAACCCCGTGGGTGGATTTATATTGATATAGCAAAATCCCTATTTCCACACCTGCAAATATTGTACCTCTTTTATGATGCTACTATTGTATTGAGTCATAATATTTTCTTTTTTTTTCTAGTGCCACTGTGCTAGATTTTACTGTAGTACCGTAGGTCCTGTTTCCCTAATCATGCACTATAAGCCCCATGATGTGCTATTGTGTACAATACCCTGTCATTTTAAATGTCAATTTTAAAACCTATAGTTGCGTAAGTTATTTGTTAGCAACCTTTTCTTGCTGCACCATCTCTTTAGTATGATCGCCGCAGGGGACTGATTCTTATCCTAAATAACCACACACCACTGCACGTCTATTGCCTAATTAAGCTTTCAGTTTACAAGTGCGGGAAATTAGTGTAATTATACAAGAACAAGTGTTTAATACATAAAAAGATATGATGGAAATTTCCTGTCTAACACAAAATGTTTTGCATGTGGTTAGGATTAAAGATGTGTTGAAATACAGAATATTCACAAGTCATAACAAATGGGGAAAGAGGGATGCGTTTGGATGTTTATTGCTTCTGTAGATGATATCTTTTACCCATAGAGCGACGTCTGTGTTTACAAACAGCGTGCACATCCAGAATCTACAATTTACAGTTCCCAGCACTGTGATTGACATCTTCGAGCTTTTTTTTTCTGTATACCTCAGGCATCTCCCAGAGAAAGGCCCAAATTAAGGGTTATTATTGTTGCCAAGGCAACCCACTGGGTAATTTTCTGTAATTTTCCAAGAGCTATTGACGGTGCAGTCCATATCTAGACACAGTATACCTCAAAGAAACACCCATAAATACACATGAAATCAAACGTCCCTGTTGATTTTAATCTTAGTTTGTTCTGTTTCCAGTACAAAATGTTGTTCTGTAATAGGTGTGTAATTTCTAATATAAACCGTGGCATTGTCTGAACACTTAAGAGGATGTACTTCATTTTAAGATGATTTGTGCTTGTTTAATATTTACCCCGCTTAGTCATCGCAGCGTTAGATTAAACGCTGCACGCAAAAGGTACATTCTCACCTCTCGCTAAGCTGCCTCAGAGAGATAAGCTGTCAAAGATGGACAGAATGACTTTCAGCATCTCTGTTCTCTCTGTGAAATCCTGTGATCAAAACATTTTCACCCTCTGCTGTTTCCCCCACGTGAAATTCTGCATATCTCAGATGCCTCAGATATCCGCATATAGTACAACTTCAGCTTTAAGCGCTGACTCATGTTGAGCTTTTTGCTCATTGTTCTCTGTTCTTTGTGGGTTTTTTTCTGTTGCAGCTCTGCAATGGTGGCTCTGTGACAGATCTGGCTAAAGGCATGCTGAAGAGAGGAGACAGAATGGACGAAGCCATTATTGCCTACATCTTGCACGAGGCCCTAACGGTAAGCCTTTTGAATGTGCACGAGGGGAGACAATGCTGTACTGTAGAGTTCAATAGAGCAACCGCCCACTGAATGCACTGCTGCAATGAAAAGATTTTAAATGGGATAATTTTGAAGGCAGGTGCTTGTCAGAAAAAGCTGTGAACCTCTTTTTTTTATGCCACAGGGCCTCCAGCACCTGCACGTCAACAAGACCATCCACCGTGACGTCAAAGGCAATAACATCCTATTGACGACGCACGGAGGGATCAAACTCGTGGATTTCGGTATGCATTGTGTCTCTTTTTGCAAAAGACGAGCTTTAACAACAAGTCTCTTTTTTATACCTTCCTCTAATCACTGAAAATCATGTTATGGCTCTATTTAACAGAAGAGGGTCAAATCCATTACCTTCAGCCGCTTGCCAAATAAATTGTGCCACTAATTAGTTTCCTTGAGAGGCTGGAATACATTTACACAACCCGACAAGGTGGCAGATCATTATACTTTTCCATTACACCCTATCTTTTACATTCTCCTGCAGACAGCAGAGGAGATTGTTGCTATTCACCCCGTGTTTGCTCTGATTTGCTTTTGGGTTTTCTTAACCAAATGAGGTGCTCAGAGCAGCGCAGCAATAGTTCTTGTGATAGGCAAAGTGATTCTGACTATTTCCAGGGGATGACTCATCCCTGTTTTCTTTAAGGGCCTGAAAAACCAGCTGCCTGTTTTCATTACAAATAAAATCCCCTCTCGACGTGCGTGTAGGTTTGCATTTAGTCTGCTAATTGTGAGCTTCTCTTAAAAACCTTTTTTTCTAAACACGAAGCACAAAGTGCACAGCTCTTACTTACGGAGGAGGAAGGGGGAGTCGGGGGGGGGGGGTTAATGGAATCACTTGATATGTGAATGTGAAGTAGCTCATATGGAGCAGGGCCATTCGTCAGAGCAGCTTCTTCCTCCTCACTAAGATGATTCTCAACACCTGTTTATTGCACCAGTTTTAAAGAAGGAAAGCCTCAAGGTCTTCAGGAATTAAAAAGTTAGAGATGTAATTCAAACTGTGCACCTCATAAATCTTCAGTGATGTATACATCTGCTGTTAAGAGCTCCATCCTGGGTTCTGGTAGTCTTATTTTTTGTGGTCATTTATACGGTTTGCTTAATGCGCCTTTATTTAACTGCATATTTTTCTTTGATGGCAACTTTTACAGGCCAGGTAATGGTCCAAAAACACGCAATGATCTATAGCAACTATATCCCAGTGGAACAAAATCTAATAATCTAATAACACATCAATCTACACCACCTAACCTCTTACACTAACCAAACCCTGGCTCTGTTTTATTGCATTTAACATTCAGTTTTGTTTAGTTTTATGCTTGCCTACAAACCCCTCCTCATCTGAAGCATTGGCTATATTGAACACAGTTACTGAAAGCCAACAGTAAAAACTGTATAACTAATGCCTTCATTCAAGACGCTCCCAGCTGAATGGTAGATCAAACATTTTTTGAACCATGCCCCCGGTTATTCAGCTGAGATTGTTTTCCTTTACGTTTTCACTACATTTGGCTGTTATTTTATTCTTGCTGCATATACTGAAAATTGGCAGTCGAGGACTAAACCAAGAAATTAATTTTGTGCATTGCTGCATCATTTGCATGTATCTTCATGGACGAAAAATTACATGTTCAAGCAGAACACATCATGATGAAGTACCAACATACAGTATTTATAGTTAATGTGTACAGTGACTAAAAGTTTCTGATTGTTTGTAACAGTTCACATTAATTGCTGAAGGTTGATAAAACTTAAATTAGTCAATGTTATTTTTAATAAATACAGGAAAAGTCTAATCATTTTTGCAAAATGTCATTGAAAGTAGATATTTGTTCATTTGACCTCTTTTAAATAATACCTTTCATATAGTCATCTGTGCCTTTTTAAAATACTGATCAACAAACCCCCAAAAGCAGTTTCTTTTTTAAATTTGATGTATGGGACATTTTATAATCAAATCATTTAAACTGTAAAAATTTTGAAAATGCCACAAATTAGAAAACAGATGTGTCCTTGAGAAAGACACTTAACTGGTAATACATTATAAGTCCCTCTTTATAAGAATGGCAGTTACATATCTGCCTGCAAAAGTCAAAACAGCCAAGTCCAGTACCAGACTTTATGAGGGTAAGATAATGTAATGAAGTTAAAAGAAGATACTGTTCCAAATATTTAACTAGCAATTATACAAATGCTCCGAAGTATGAAATGTTGAATCATTTTAATAGAATTATGTGTGAGATTTCATGATGAGTTAGACGGCAGTATATTGCTTTTCAGGTCGAGTTAGACATAAAACATTTCTGATGTTGCATAGCATAATTGTGTACAAACACATCATACAAATCTGAATAATTGAACATATTATGTAACTAATGGTCACTGAACCACTGGAAAGCTAACACACCAGTGATGTGGAGGAAAAGGGGCTTAACCCGCACACATCTAGCTCAAATGTTAGCTTGTTAAAAAATTTAGTGGGCTAGTTGTTGTTTTTTTATAGTGCAAATCATTCTGATGATGTATTTATCTATATATAAGTTATAAATCTATACATAGATCTACAACCTACCACTTGATGTTACTAGCTTTGTTATAAATCAAAAGTAACCAGTGTTGCAGAATGAATACAAATAAGATACAAGACACATGAGACTATCTATTAGACGCTATTACTATCATGGCATCACAACTAACCTAATCTAACCATTGCTGTTGTGATATACAGATTTGGTTTGCTTTAGTACATCTTATCAATTGTTTCTCTGGCTAAACGTGTAATGAATCTCTTAAGATAGGAAGGGACGAGTATCTGTGGAAGTGTGCCTGAGAAGAAATGTATTAAAAGCAATGCTAAGTTTCAACTCTGTTAGTTCAGCATGTTGTTCAGTGAGAAACTCCTGAAAACCAGATAGAAAGTAATTAAATTTAAAGTTGTGGTGTTATCACCAATAAATCTTTACAGCATTAATTTTAAGAGTAATTGCTGAAAAGCAACTGGACTATCGGCCGCGATCAAGTTCCCACTTCCACCTTATCTTGTCAGAATGCGTATTCACTGTTATCTGCCCTTATATTTCTGCTTGCTGTTCAAAACAAATGCAAATATTATCTTGGTGACAGGAAACACTGGGATTTATAATCAACTCTGAACTTAATGCTGAATGCTTAAGTGTGGACATGACACCATTAAAGATAAGGGGGAGGCAGGAATAAAGGTACAAATTGGAGGTGAGAAAATGACGCCCAAAGCAGCATTAGCTTCACCATGTCACTAAATTATGATATAAAAAAGTTAAACTGTCAACCCAATTAGTGCTAAGCTGTACTCTTTGTACCCTGTGAATCTGTGGATGAAAACAAAACTTCCGTCCCATTCACACGACAGGTGAAAAACGTCCTGACTGATGTGACACAGATACATGACTGTGAATGGCAATGATGGTCTGTTTGTTGGTCTCCAGGCCAGTAAAAATCTAGGGACTAGGGTTTTAATTAAAGCTTTACGTTAATAATAATTTTTTATCTACTTTTTATCAGAAGCTCAAGCTTTTCATTTATCTAGCAGATGGATTGGCCCAAAATTATGGACAGACTTTTACAGTTCATAGACGATACATCCTCACAACGCTAATGATACCCTGAATTTTCCTATAGCACCAACATGATGTTTACATTTGTGATTTTTGAACTATTAGAGATATTCATGTTCCCCACAAGATGAATTGTTATAATTTAGGTGATGTCTTATCTTTTTATCTAGTGCCATCATCAGGTCAAAACTTTGATTAATGACCCATACTAGTCTCTGTGTACTTTGATTTTAGTGCTAATTACCACATGTTAGCATGCTAACAGGCTAACTAAAAGGGTGAAAAACAACATTATTATAGCTGCTAAATATCATATAGCTTTGTTGTTAATGTTAGCATGCTGAAGTTAGCATTTAGCTCAAAAACAGCCTCACAGAGCTGCTGGCATGGATGTAAATTCTTAGACTTGTTTAGAGTTTTGGTTGAAGATTGAAACATCAGGCATGCCACACATATGTGACTCGCATTTAAATGCAAAAATCTGATTGTTTCAGCTTACTATGACATTAAGTAAATGTCGTGTCCTTCACCTGAGACGAAGGTGACAGAAAACTGAGCAGATAGCACGTGGGCTCTTAAGTTTTCATCTGCCAATTAAGTGTTTGCTGACTTTGAAGAATTTGGCCGTATTCAAAGAACTGATTAACGTCCATAGTGAAATCTCTCCGAGACTGTGCCAACGGCAGGAGAACCACAAGCACAAAAATGACTGTTATATCTGATTTGCAAGTCCTTAACATCGCTGACAGCTGAATATATTTATATCAGATATTGGTTATGACATCATCAGAAATTAAAATAAAAATTTTATCAGAAGTTTAGAAATAAGCCCGGCGTTTATAAAAACTTGCATAGTGATGAAAACGGGAAGGGGGGGAAAAAATGGGGGCTGACTCGTGCTTGCCTCGGTGCACGCAGGCACTGCGTCACACTGGGGATTAATGGTTTTTCATGTGGAGGGGCGCATGCTACACTAAGCAGCTGAAGAGATAAAGCCCCCGCAGTGACTCATCACGAGCAGAGAAACAAAATAGCAAAGAGATGGCCCCAAAAAGAGAAGCGGAAGAATGAGGGGAGCTGTTCGTTCATGGGTCTCTCATGAATATTCTAATTGACAGCGTTATCTCTGTGATGATTATTAAGTGTGGCCCACCAGGCTCCACTCCGGGCTAATGTAGTGGAAAGAGAGGGGCTGTGAGGGGTTTAATAGGGAGCTCTTTGTGTTTCTGTACCGTCACACACTGATATACTTCATGTATATTGTAGCAGTGTGTATGTGAAACCACAAGTTTGATCGGATAATTGTGTGTGGTCGTGTGGTTTCATCTATCTTTGTGTGTACACCTGCATCTATGTAAAAACTATGGGTTTGTTCTCACTAATGTGGGTTGATGTGTAGAGGATTTGTGGTTTGATGGTCCCTGTGTGTGAGTCAGCCCTATGCATATATCCCCTCCTGCACATGTTTCTAATCCCTTTCCCTCTGCATTGCTCATCTCCGTCCCAGCAGTGTATTACTGTACCGACGATAATGAAGTCGTCAAAAAACAGACTGAGCTTTTACAAGACATAATTGCTGATGCTGACAGAAACACATTTATACAGTGTAGTCTCTGCACGTGTCATTACATATTTTTGTACACATTTCAACATCTGTATTTTTGACAAAATACAGATGTTGAAATGTGTTGTCATTTTCTCAAAGCTTTGATACTGCAAGTCTTTAGACTACTATAACATAGACAAATTACATTTTGCAGAACTCAGACTCACGTAAAATAATGCACCCCATGCAATGCAAGACAAAAACATTGGTCTGCAACTGCATGTCGTGCATCAGTAGATTACCGTTTGTTTGTTGGTTAGCCACTTTTGTCTAGAGGCTCTGCTTTTGTCCTGGCTGCTGCTTCAGCTGAGCCAGCCCTGGGATACATCACTGTGTGGTGTAACGCTGATTTGTGTGGACTGGACTGAAGTCGTGATTGTGGGTCAGCATGTTCCTTGTCAGGCTTTTTACCCCACATTAACACACACACACATAAGCACACACATGCCCTCTTTCTCTCTGCAGTCCCATTTTTGTGGATATCCATCTCTTACTGGATTGTTGCAACATGGCTTTGTCCTCTTTTTGTGTAGGCAGATATAGCTAACATAAGCTAGTAAATCACTTAGACACATAATGTCTGAGAGAAAGTGAAATGTTGTCTCCAGCTGCCAAAGCCTGTTTACACTTGTATTCAAATGTTCTTAAAATACCCGAAAAAAATCAGTCACTGCAGTCACTTGAAAATTTGACTTTCAAAGCAATCTATCAAATGAAGGGAAAACACATTGCAACTTGGAGGGCTCTGTGCACATCTGAGCGCATGCATGTGTGTGTTTTGTTTTTCCTGCTCGTCTCTATAGTGACAGCTTTATCAGTAGGATACGAGAAAGCTCCGAGATCCATTCAGCGCCATATCAGTTGAGCAGCACCCCACTGTTTACTCTTCCCCTTTTCACAGATCATCACTTTTACCAGCCAGTCTGATCTTTGTGGGGNGTGTCAAGAAAGCTATTGAGATAGCGCAAATTGTCTCCACTGAGGGCACGTCCAAAGAGCGAAGCTAAAATGTCTAAAGTGTGTATTCTCTTCCCTGCAGGTGTTTCAGCCCAGCTGACAAATACCCGTCTGAGGAGGAACACCTCTGTGGGAACTCCCTTCTGGATGGCTCCCGAGGTACAGTAAAACTGGCTCATAAAAGCTCCCACAGTCTCGTCTTTTTACACTACATTAGCCTGGAGCAGATCCCAGTGGGCCACAGTTAATAATCATCAAAGAGATAACACTGTCAAATACAATGTGCATGAAAAAAATGGAATGGACGGTCTCTGTCATTCGCTTCCTGGCTAATCGGAGCTCAGTGCACAAGCAGTTTATATACCATGTTTATAGAAATGGCTACATCAAGAACCTACATAGCCACATCCCCTTGTCCTTTACTTTTTATGGAAGGGTAATCTAACGTTCTCCTGTGTTGTGTAAGGATAAAGTGTATAAAGTGAGGTCTCATAACTTGCAGTTCTTGCTGTCGATTTCTTCATTTTATGACAATTGATCGATGTCTTTTCTCTTGAACGTCTGTTTCTATATAGGAGTGCTTCCTTACCTCAGTCATACAGAAGAGAAACAGTTGCACTTTCTTTGTATTGTTTTATATATCTGGCTTTTCAAATGTTTTGATTTCTAGTATCCCTAGGAATCACATAGCTGAAGCACAGATTTACATTAGGTATTGCCAGTGCAGGAAGTAGTGTGGGCTTTATATAGCAAGTTGAAATTAAGAGTTTAGAGGTCACAGTGATGTGTAGGTGGGTAGCATAAATTACTTTTATGCCTTTTACAATATGCTACATTTACTGTTACTAGCGTAACACACCCGAGTAGTAGACCAAATACCACATCCTTTCCCTGACCTTAGCCAAGTGTTTTCAAACCTTGGCCATGCTGTAGTTGCCAGGCACAAATATTGTAAAACAGAAGAATTTAGAAAACATTGTCATTGAACACAATGCAGGATTTTGCAAAATGATCCAAAATCAACAGTTTTTCTGACCATAGAGTTGGTAAAACAATGTTTTAAAAACATATAATAGACTTACAATTAATGAAATAGCTTTAAAACTAAGCTATTTGCCTACTAAATTGACACTTGTGTTATATATCACAAACATCTGTTGATTGTATAAGGTAGTGTTAAAGAAGTTTAGAAGAGGACACACTATCAGAAAAAGCAGATTGACTAGACTTTCTACTTAAGTTAAGCTGACGTCTTGCCTGTGTCGTGACAGCATTTACGGCCTTCTGTGAGCTAACTTGAATGTCAGGGCAAGGTGTTCAGAAAGACCAGAGGCATGTTTAGGGTTATGAAACAGGCACCTTTCATTTATATTTCATTGAGCTCAACTCACAGCACCTCTGGAAAAATTAAGCTCATAGTGGCATCCCATAACCACCCGTCTGCACAACCTCACCGATCTAGATTAGATTAGGTGAACCATTAGCAACTTCTTTAGGGATAAAATGAGTGAACTTAAATTCTTCTACACCACAGCTACACTTTGTAGCCACTGCACCTGTCCTACTTTTAAATTTCCTCCCAGTGTGGATGCTGTCTCCTGATTCACCCTTCACAGAGGAACCTTGTATATGCACTTGTCAAATGGACATTTTTACATGAGGTTTGCATGCAGTGCAAATTGTGCATTACAATGTACCCTCCACGACACGGTCTGTCAGGACTTGAGGATTTTAATCTCATTTGTGTAAGATATTCTGTGAAGAACGAATCTTGGGTGGACTCTCTAGTCTAGAAAAACTTTGGTTGAAAGGAGATTTGTAAACAAGGATCTATAGTATTATAGTTCCCTGGTACACGCAGACATTCTGGTCCTAGCTACTTTCTAAAGAAGATCTGGTTATGTGACTTTGAGTTGTGCGGTAAGCTGTGTCATGGTTACACAATGTTATACATTTTGAATGAGCTTTATTTTATTTACTTTATTGACTGATGTTCGGGCTGTGTTAAGAGTATTTATCTGGTTATTTTAGGGATACATTTTGTTCATTTAAAGACACATTTCTTTTTATAAAATTCGTATTGTGAGAACCAATTTCTTATGTAGAGGATAATGTATAGGATTATGTATAAGAATACCTTTTGAGAATACTTTGTTTTCCATGATGGAGTGTGTGTGCTCTTGTGTTTTAGGATGTCTTATTGATGATCTGGTAATGGTTTTCTGCTTGTCTATTGAGCGCTGGTGGAACAAACCATATTGATTTAAGACTTTTGACAATAATGGCTAATGTTTTTTTTGTGTGTGCGTTTGGTGTGTGGTTATGTGTATACATGCCTCCTGCTCAGATATTGTTGATTGGGTACCATGTTGCCCTAAGGACAGTGATGATAGAGTGTGTGTGTGTGTGTGTGTGTGTGTGTGTGTGTGTGTGTGTGTGTGTGTGTGTATGTGTGTGTGTGGTCGTACTATATTATGGCAGATGATGATGAGACTGTAGCTTTGGCTGAGCTCTGTTACAATTTATATTCAGTTCCTTGATAGTACCATATACTTTGCTCTGTTACTTGTTTGTTTTAACGTATGGTGTGTTTACAAGGTCTGAATGTATACATTTAAAAATCCACTAATAATATGTGAATGTTAACTCGCTAATAAGGAAGTAGGCTTGGACTTTACAACTGAAGTCCTCATACTGTACAACTCTATATAAGTATTTACTAACAGGAAATCAGACCTTTCATCTCTCTGATCGGATAAAAGAAGTAGAGATTTTCTGATTATAGGTGAAGCCATTGAGGGAAAAGGAAGTACACTTGTTCTCAAAATGATCCTTGAACTCCCATGATAATTCACCAAGGTGTTAACTGATGGCTAACTTTCGCTTATTTCAGGTTTTGTTGTGTCACTGACAAAGTTGCTGATTACTTTCCACTGTTATTTGTGCTCTCTTTGAAATTCTTTGAAAACTATAAACACATAAACCAGTTTTCTCTAACTTCTTTGAGCTCAGTAATGCTTAATGGCTTTAATGTTACTAAATGCAAATCAGCATATGTAATATGACTCACATTTTTAGCTGCTTTTTGTAATTCTCTTACAATACTTTGGTTGTTTCATTGCCTTCCGTCTGCTGTAGGTAATCGCATGCGAGCAGCAGCTGGACTCAACCTACGATGCTCGCTGTGATGTCTGGTCACTCGGCATCACCGCCATAGAGCTGGGAGATGGAGACCCACCCCTCTCTGAACTCCACCCAATGAGAGCCCTTTTCAAGATACCCAGGTGACTCTCCATCACACCCACACAAGAATCTGTCACTGTTATCAGTGGGGCTGTGACTTTAACCCGGCCTCTGGCAATTTGGGTTTTTCAAATTGTTTTTAATCAATAATCCATAACTTAGTGCTGATTGTGTTCTAGCTTTAAGGTGACTGTGCTAACCATTTAGCCACAGTGCTGACCTAAATCTGTTATGTAAATTATATCATATTTCTATTTCTTTTAAAAGGCCCATTAAGCACAAAGTCAACATATGCTTCAGTAAAAAAAAAACAACTCTTCTGTCCACGTTCTTTGTTTCCAAATGTTTACTGAAGCTTTCACAAAAGCAATGACAAAAAAAAAATCAACAAAATACACAGTCAAAAACTAGTGTGCTCTCAGCTCCACAGCTTTAAGCAAGCACAGGCAGCATGGTACATCGTCTGACCAATCAGAAGCCAAGGCTGCCTGCAAACATTGTTAATGTTAATGTTACAATTAATTAAAGGGCAGCAATCTACAAATGGCTCTAACAATATTATAATAAATAAAACATTATGTGCATTAAGTAAAAGTTGTAATTATAATTATTAAAATTATAATTGCATTATTAGAAATAAGTTTGATTTGGCAATGAAATGGCAAAATTACCATTTGCAACTACATATTTAAATGTTTGGAGACACTAACAGCCTCATTTGCATATATTACTCCCAATATGCTTTTCATTTCTCTCTTATTTTGATACATGACCATGTCAGGTTAAAGAAATAACGACCTTTATCTTCTTGTCATCCTGCATGTCTCTTAGTCTGATGCACTTGAACCGGATGACTTCTTAATTACAACAAACTGAGAAGTTTGAACTCCCTTTGAGAATGTGAAGGCATACATACAGTAAAGTGTCAGAAACTGCCCACAGTAGACCAAGCAAGCATTAGCATCAATATATATTTGATCCTTACCTCATGACACATTACATGTCAGCATCTTAGCCTTGCTTCAAGTCTGTATGTCACTGTAACTTTTTGCATGCAGTGAATTTATTCAATAGCTTCAAATTATGTAGAATTATAAAACAATATAATTTCATGGAGTTGTCCTCATCCTTGCACTTTGTTTAGCTCTCTCTTCACATCTGAAAAGCTGAAACCACCATATATATTTGGCAGTTTTTCTTGATTAAAGGCTTAAAAGTTTAATATATTATCAATGTTTTTTGTTTTGTGAAGGCCTGCAATGCTTTAAAGACACAGCCTTTTCTCAACAGCAGAGCTAAAACAAATTGATTCTTTTTTTCTCTGCAGACTGTCACTATGTAAATACATGATACCTTATAGTGCCTATACTGCAATTCAGAAAAGTCATCTCCTGCTCCCCATGCTGTGATTTGCCTCTCTATACAGACTTTCACCAGGCAATGTACAGTCTTTTCATTTCAAATGGCTTTTTTCCGCTAGCAGGGGCTTATCCATAAACCACTCCCCCCTCCTGGCACTGATCCCATTCGTCCTGTGGGGGAGGCTGAGAGCAAAGCCACCCTTCTTTCATCGGAGTGTATTGTGGGCTGAAGGTGAAAAGTAATTGTTTATCGTCTCCTGATTCCAGTGTGAGAGCTGCATAAGCACTTACCGTCACTGTCATCTTAACGGCACAGCACTTTGTCCATCAATGCCCTGAAACAGTGTGCTCCTCCTACACACAGACACAGACACACACACACACACACACACACACAGACATCTCCTGTGTCATAGCTGTCCTGTGTGTTTGCTCTGGGGGTCGTGCTCCACAGGAGCCATCACCCAGCTTTCCCAGAATCTATGTGACTGCTGCAGCCAGAGCTTCAGGCTGTCTGTTCACACTCCCCCCACCCCCTCTCACTACTCTGGGTTCATTCGTCAGGAGGTCTTGGAAGAAGCTTAGCTGAAGGCATTGATTCAACCACATCTTATTTAATTTAGGGTAGCTTAAATAGTACCAAATAGAAACAGAAGGTCATGAAGGAGGAAAGTCCTCATTTTGATGTTTTATACAGTGCCTTATTACCATTGTAATCCTTTGATACATGGACTAGACACAATACAACACAATATACACCAGTTCAGTACGAAACAATCCTATACAGTGCTACTGCAGCAAATAGTGCCTAAAATACTGTTGATTTTATTGTTATAACTGTAGTAGTAGGCACCGGTACCAGGTGTAGTCTCCTCATGCTTTCCGTACTGTAATAAAGGCAGCCCTGATTTAAAATGTGTTGTTTTTAACCTTACAAACTGGACCTCTATTTTGTTTTTCATTGTTGTACTTTGGGTTTGAATGGCTTTGTTTGAGATTGTTATATATCCCTTGTTTGTTGTCACATTGTGAGATTGGAATGTTTGAAGCTGTATTGATTGCATTATACATGGTGTTCATGTTTGCTCACCAGTTTGTCCAGTCATCAGAAACCACTATAATGCAATTCAGTTCATCTCTCTCACACAGTCCCAATGAAAATGATCTTTATCAGCTAAATTAATAAGCATTAGCATTATTTTATATGTATGTTATTTTGTTAATTGTGCAGTATATGTACTAGAGAAGCTACTGAAGAGTGAATGCTAGTTAGCCACAGTTTGGGATTTGGTCTCATGGAGATTGAGGCAAGTTAGGCAGCTAGTGGTTTGGGTAGTTTGTTCGTTCGTCAGTTAGCTAGTTAGCTAGGACGGTCGTGCTAGCTACCATTTAGGATTTGGTGTGGAGGAAGTTGAGTTAGTTAGTTAGCTAGTAATAGTTGGTTAGTCTGTTAGGTCAGACAGTAAAGTCATACTAACCACCATTTGGGATTTGGTCTGAGTAAAGGTAATTCAGATGAATTAATTGTTTGTAAATTAGTCAGTTGTTTAGTTAGTTAGCTTTGGTCAGCTAGTTATAGGTAATGAGTGCAACACACAGTTTCACACATCTTTCAACACATCTGCTAACATTCAAAGCCAGCATCAACTATAACTTTATATTTATCTTCAGTGTCTTATATGAATGTCCTGTGTATGTTGATATATGTGAACACATGTCCACATAGTATACTACTAGAGTAAACATTCAACAAATAAATAAACCCAAAAAGAGAAAGACACAGCAAGACAAAAGGTTAAAAAATGTTTGAATTAACATACAGCACAAGTGAGATTTTCTCTGTCTATGTCTGTCTTTTTTACCTTGTAGTTAAATAAAAGACAGAAAGAGAGACAGACAGGAAAGGATTGGGATGACGTGTATGTACAGAAGTCAAGTCCCTGCTCAAAGCATCATACTCTTGAGCAGGTGCAAGATTAAAAGTCATCTCCTAATTATGCACAATGTGTCAGGATTTAAGCTTTTATCCTTCATTATGTGCAAAAGAGAAGATTTGAATATGTCTTGAATATGCATACTGTACAAAGTGAAGTTTCTGCAGGACACAGTGGGCAAATACAGCATTTACTTCAGTACTTGGGTGATTTTTTTTGCCTCCATATGACCCTGTTTGTCTTCTAGTTAAGAAAAAAACCCTTTAATGGTCACATCATTAACAGAACAGACTCCAAATAAATGTCTCATGCATTTGTTGTCTATATTGGGTGTGTTGTGTGATAAACAGGAGATGTATGTCCTCTCATTAGACCAATTTATCGCTGTCAGAGCCAATGTGAAAAGGGCCCCAGTGCATTAGCAGGCAGCATTGACTTCCCCACCACTTGCCAGGAACCCTCTTGTAAAAAGCTACTTTAAGCAGAACGAGGAATTACAGCAAATTAGCTCAGCTGTTCAGCGGCTGTGAAGCCTTGTTACGTGTGACCCCTTAACATTTTGCCTGTTTGCATGGGATTTTTACAGGAGAAACTTTTTAAGATCTGACTATATTCGATATACAATGATACTGAGTATTGCTTTTCTTTCATGTACCAATACCGCCCAGCTGCACATGTCGAGCGCCATTTGTTATTCGCTCATGCCACCACAGAAACACCCCTGGATGACTTTTATGACAAATAGTTAAGATTTCACCCAGGTCTGTGCCTTGGCCTTTTGTTCTCTGCCCCGCCTCTGTAAATCCCATCTCATTTTATCTTTCCATTTATCTTTTCCATTCCTTTCTTTTAACAGAAATCCTCCGCCTACTCTCCACCAGCCGGAGCTCTGGTCAGACGACTTTAATGACTTCATCTGCAAGTGAGGCCGGATGCAAGCGTGTCTGTTATGCCTCTGTGAATAATACATATTTACACTGATAGTAGATAACCAGAATATTTTAAAAGAAATCCAAGAAATTCATTGTATTCCTCCTCCTCCTCCACCTTTTCCTCTTCTTCTCCACAGATGTCTGATTAAGGACTTTGAGCTGAGACCGAATGTGCTAGACCTGCTCCAGCATGTATTCATCAAACAGATTGTTAGCAGAGAGAAAATACTGCAGAAGCAATTGATTGAACTCATTGATCTCAACCAACAAATAGGAGTCATTGAAAAAACAAGGTACTGTCTGACGCGAATATATGTGTATGTTTCCTGTCAAAAATCTGAAATTTCTACATGTATTTGTGACAGATTATAAACCGTACTGCTACTATTTGTCTAGCAGTATGAGCAGAATACTCCCACACCCTAACATGTTTGATGGATGTTGTTATAAACCCTGAGGAAAAACTTAAAGTCTGCAAGCCTTTTTGTCAGTGGGTTTTATATGTTAGGCCACTGCTTAACTTTTGCAGACAGTATAATCCAAATTACTCTCCTTGCTGGATGTTTTACAAGCGCTGTCACCCTCACGTAAACAACAGCTCAATCCTGCTCCAGCTTCGCTCGAGGTGCACGATGCACAGTATGTGTCACATGAGTCAAAAATGTTGGCCCAGAAAGAGTTTATTGCCCATACAGTCATGAAATGTTAATCCTGTTTCTGTCGTTTAAGCCATCATGGAAAGACAGACAGAAGCACAGACAGTAATGACAGGTAACAAATGCCTATATGACCTTTATGCAACAGTAGGTGTAGACGATAATTGGCTTTTTTAGCTTGTGATCGCACATGTATTTGCACTCAACTACATGGGCCAGTGATTAGATTGTTTACATGCTGCCACCCCGCCATTGAAAACTTGAGTGATGAGTAATGTTGTTGTTGTCTACCTTTTCTTTTTGTATTGCCCCATCATTTGATGCTGTAGTGCAGTGGTTCTCAAACATTTCATATCAAGGACCCCTAAATGGACACAAATTAAACCACTTACCTCCTTTTGCCAGGAGTTCCCAGTCCCAGGACCCCACATCTGATGGGATTTTGCTTTTATATTATTTATTACAGAAAGTGCATGAAACCTATAATATTTTCTGTCATTGTGTTACTCATGGATGGAATTATAGTGCAAATAAATTATTCCCCGCTTTGCTGGTAACTCTCTGGAACCCCCTTTAAGGAACCCTGGTAGTCCAATTGGGGTTATGACCTTCTCTGTAAACCTACTATAGCAGTTGTGGCTGGTAATCAGATGTAATCAAACTTATACTCACATCACCTGAGGAAACAGGAGACTGTAATAAGGATTAAAAAAACACAGTCTTTTATAAGTAGATGATTTTTAGGCCAGTGAAAGCTAAAACCAAGTGTAGCTTGCTGACGTGCTTATTTTACTTATTTGTATTTTGATAATTCCAGGCTTTTTAGCTGGTATTTGATATTATTTAGATAATAGTTATAAAATTCAGATGTCATGTCTATTCGAGTAAATCTTTAAAATGATGAAGATCTCCTGGTACAATTTCCCTACTATGTAGAGTTTGTAAAGCTAAACATAGCAGTATATTGCAAGGCTGTGGTCTTCAATAATCCAATCTGTTGGTGCATTGGTGAACAGAAAAGAAAGATGCATGTGTTTATGAGGTGTTCAGTAAAAATGGGAATGAAGAAGGTTTCCTGGTGGCAGAGAGCAAGTTTATTTCAGTCTGCTTCTGGCTTCCTAAAAGGGAACTACACACTGATGGGCCCCATGCTTCAGCATTAATGCTACATTTAGATCTTTATCTAGTGGAAGCTTAGATTACATTTACATTGTTTATGGGTTTTTTTTTTAAGTAAAGGGATGTATTATTTCACTTTGGCAATATATTTGGATGCACCAGGCACTGTTACAGTGCTCATTATGTATTGAATTTGAATTTAGATCACTTAGATTGCCAAGTAGAGTATATACATTATATCAATTGCTCAGTGAGAGACTTGGTTGTGGGTTTTGTGAGTTCTAGGCATGAACGCATCCACACTAAAAGAGGAAGCCACATGAAGACACAAACGGAACCAGACGAGGTGGAAGACCTCGCCACCCTGGAAGTGCTGGATGAGGTAAGAAAGTCGAAAGCCGACATATAAAAGTATCTCAATAACAAAACAATAATATTTGGCAACAGAGCTGTTCTCACTGTGCAAAAATGGAATAAACAGATTACAGTTGTCAGATACAGTACAACTTTCATTGTCTTTCATGACATGGTGATTTAATCCTATATCCTGGAAAAACATGGCTTTTTTTAGACTGCACAGTGTTATGACATTTGTTGTTTTCTCGGCAACGGCAGTTGTCAAAAAAGTCCTAACACAAGGTCCATTTTGTATATTTGTTTATTACAATAAATATATTATACATTTTGATGATGGCATCCCAGGAATGCCAAACATTATATAAATTATTTATGGTGACACAGTCCAAGGCTGGTCCCATTGATATTTGTTTTATTTCTCACTGTTAACTAAAACATTCAGCATGATTTTCCCTCCGATCAACCATTTTGGTGTTTTGAACAACCGCAGAAAGAGAAATGCACGGCAGCATCTTCTACACATATAACATTTACAGCAATTTATCAAATCTGAACGCCGCATTGACATATTGAATGATACAATCAGTCTCAGTTGCCAGCGGATATTTTCACCCATCCCTCAACTCGAGGAGCTCTGCTGGTATGAGGGAGGCAGTGCCGCCCTGCTGTTGTTAATGTACCTGTCCTGGCAGTGTGGAGACAGGAGGATTAATCACGATGACATGAAGATAATACATTGATGTAACAGGCGTCACAGGCCTTGACTTGAGGCAGGACATAAGCTAAAGTACGGCTTGTTGTCTCTCATAATACGGTTCTGACAATGATCTAGGTGTTAATTTGTTTAGGAAACATTTTAAACCAGTTAAATGAATAAAGCTTGTTTGTCTTTTTTTTCAGAACGCCGTGACTGAGCACCTTCAGAGTCGCTATGGAAGAGATCAGATTTATTCATATGTGGGAGATATCCTCATCGCAGTCAATCCTTTCCATAAGATGGAGATATACACTCCTCAGGTCTGTGGGGTTAGGCCTTTGTGGGGTTTTTTGTGCACCTGTGCTCGTACATTTGGTCAATAATGCACTGAATGTAGCCCTGCGTATCTCATTAGTGCCTCTGCAGTTCTTCAGTCTGCTGCATCCCATTTAGCCTCACCTCCACACACACAAATGCACACACTGCCCGTTTCCCTGCCTCTTTTATACCTCACTGACTCTATTTTCCTCCCAATAATCATGTTTTTCTTTGCCTCAAGTTTGTAGCTGTTTTTCACTCCTCCCTTCCCAGAACAAAAAAATGTTATGTATTATATGGCGAGATAGTTTGCACCTAGGGAAGATTTAGTTCAAATTAGCAAAGCCACCTCATGATGAAATAACATAATTTCATTTTCTTCCACACATTGTCTGCTTTATGGTATCTATTACATTCATGTGCACATTTTTAAATAAACATTTTCATTCTCAACCCTTTTTCCATAGTACACTAAGATGTATATAGGAGCAAAGCGTACAGCTAACCCACCACACATCTTCGCTGTGGCTGATGTTGCGTATCAGTCCATGGTTTCATACAACACAGACCAGGTAAAATATTTATTCATTAATTTACAGAGTGCAGAAAGTTGTTTGCTGTTTGTTTAGATGTTGTTGTGTTTGAGTTAACTAGCTGTATTTATTAATGGAGTCAAATATCCTTATGTGGAGTCATTTTGTTAGCTAGCTTCACAGTAATTTCTATGACTTTCTGTGCACAGTGTGTTGTTATCAGTGGGGAAAGTGGAGCTGGGAAAACAGAGAGTGCTCATCTGTTGGTGCAGCAACTGACAGTTCTTGGGAAGGTGAGTCACAAGTGTCCTTCCTATTATTATTTATTCAGTTCCCAGTAAATATCACAAAGTATTCCTAAAGTAAACAAAATACAATGATTTGAGAAGCTATTTTTCAGATAGAAAGGTTAACAATAAAAATTGTCGCCTGTAAGAAGTTAAAATTTTTGACTTACAGATTCAGGACATTAGAGATAAAATCCTACAGCATTTCAGACTGAATAGAACTACAAAGTTACAGTTTTGAATTGTACAATATTTATTTTGTGTGTCTTGGCCTGCCACCTGCGCTTCTCCAGCCAACTGCGGATAGTTAGAAAATTCACCGTCAAGGCAATTTGAACATCCTATGATCTGTTTGTTTGACGCTCCAGCTGGTGCTAGTCATGATTTGCAGCTTGATTGAAAAGAAAGTTCAGTTTCAATTCCCTTTTTGCATTTTATATTAAGTGGAAAGATGAAATAAGGGATCAGAAGTGTCACTTTTGATGGAAATAACAGGAATGGGGAGGCACATGACATCAAATCATGCATCATTTCTCAACAAAAGAATTATTACCTTCACTATTTTGATTTCCCAGTTTCGAAATTATGTTTTATTCAGGCCAATAATCGGACACTCCAGGAGAAGATCCTGCTGGTTAACAACCTGGTGGAGGCTTTTGGGAACGCCTGCACTGTCATCAATGACAACTCCAGCCGCTTTGGCAAGTACCTGGAGATGAAGTTCACCTGTGGAGGAACAGTGGTTGGAGCGCAGATATCTGAGTACTTGCTGGAGAAATCCAGAGTCATCCACCAGGCAGTGTAACTATCTCCTCCTTCTTTCTTGGTGTTTTTCTGTCTCTTTGTCAAATGTTAGCAACCATGTGACACTTACTACTGTTATGACCTTCATGTGACAGTTACATCAATAGAAATTCAAATCATGCCTCTGTAAGAACATTGCCAAGAAGGTAATTTTTCCGTCTGCTGACCAGGGATCAGTTCATAATGGACTCTGTCTCTCCTCCCTTTTCCTCTACTTCTCCATCTGAAACTGGTGGCATTTGCCTTCAACCTGCACTTCAGTCAATCCATCTTTTCTTCTTATCATGTGTCTGGGGGAGCGGACTGGGTCAAGTGGAGGGGCTAGCTTATTTCCTGTTTTGATCAAAGATTGTGGTCTTGCAAGTATCCTTAGTGGAATTTCTAAAGCGGACTCAGGTATTGCAAAGGAAAACAGACACACAGGTCAGAGGGTTTGATTTGGCCCGCAAGCACTGTGTGTAGCTACACCTTTCTGAAGCCTGTTATTGGATACTAATATCAAGGCGATGGGAAACAAGTTTTTCCAAGATGGTTCAAATATGTTTTTATATTTCATTACTTATCCCAGAAATGTTTTCAGATTGGTTTGTTTATGATGAAGTTTTTAGTGAGCAGAATATCAAAAAGATTGCTTGTTAATATCTGAAGAAAGAGGCCGGTGCTTTCTTCTATAAATTCAGCCAAGTCAAGATTACATCAGGAGTATTTCCTCAGACTTATAAAGCTACTCCACAGCAGCAGAAGATGTTACACAACACAGGTTCAGTTCTAACTGACAAAATGTAAAAGAAATAAAAATTTAAAAAAAAGGTTATTTGACAAGTCAAAAATATTACTGAATATATCCCTACATAATATTGTTAGTTAAATAAATAAAATTAAGTGTAAACAGAATATATGACATTATTTTAACCTCCTATCAGTTCGTACCTGGCGGAAGCTAAAAAGACACACTGCTACAGTACCACTGTACAAACATTTTTAAAGCACTTTAGCCAGCAAGCTAATGCTAAAATGTGAGCTTGATTGCATAATTATCCATATTATTTATTGATGTATTAAGCTATATTTCTGACTTGTCTGATCACCATTCCCTACATTTTGTTTTGGACTCCATAGAGTACTACTAGTAAACTGATGTTGACGGGTGAAATCAGTTGAATGCTTCTGTAACAACATTTTCAAAAGTGTGCACTGTCTGTGTGGTTTCAAAGCTTTTAGCATGCTTTGTTTCTTCGTTCTTTATTGTCTTATATTTGCATGTCTTGCGCTTTTAAGATCTGTGTTACCACGTCTGTGTGTGTTTCCACAGAGGGGAGAGGAACTTCCACATATTCTACTACATTTATGCTGGCCTGGCTGACAGGAAGAAACTAGCCCACTACAAGCTCTCCGACAGCAAAACACCTAAGTAGGTTTGACATTTCTTTGCCCTCCTCTTAAACACTGTTACTTCATTCTCACGCCGCAAACTTCCCACTTCCAGAGACCCGAATCCTGATCTTTGTGTTTCCTTCTGGATCTGCAGGTATCTGTGCAATGAGCACATTAAATTAGGGCCTGACATAGTGAGCAACACCTTCTACAAGGAGCAGTTTGATGCAGTCGAGCAGTGTTTCAAAGTCATTGGATTCACCCTGGAGGTACAAAGTACTACATTAATTACTGGGCACCGAGCTGCACAACCTTGATGCCAACATTCATACAGACATGCTCTCATACTCCTTTATTACATATGTAATGTGTGAAAGTCTGTGTACAACTGAAAGACAGCAGGTAAAAAAAACAATACTTAACATAAGTTTTAAATCTAGCATACAAGTTGTTCCTGAGGTCCACTGTATGGCGATGGAGGCACAAAGCAGGAGGCACATGTAGGCAGTCAGCTGTTGGTATTGTTAAGGCCAATGAGGCCCGAAGAACTGATTGCCTCTGGGATCTGCACGTCAATAGTACTTATCTTGTAATCGCTTGGCAGTACTGGAGAAACTTCTTTTCTACAGTGTGTCTTGTCTTACATAAAATCACAGAGTGAGGCAAGTTTATCTCGTTTGAAACGTATTTTTTAGACCGTAACGGCCGATTAGCAGAGTTATTCTCGCACGAGTCAGGACCCACAGATTACTTGAATAGGAAAGGTTTAGAAATTTACGCCACAAGTGAATGAAGGCTTCACCTTTATTCTTTCAGATAAATAAATATAAGGTTTGCTAATTACCACTCTTTTCTTTTTCTAACGCTTTTCATGCTAGCTAACCATCTAGTCTTTTCATTCCATACAAACCACTGTCATTATGACCAATTTAAATATAATGGACTACTATGTTAGAGTGCTTGAACTGAAATTATATAATTTCCCTCTAAACCACTAGCCTTCGCAGCACCCACATGCTACAATTGGAAACAGAAATTGTGTACAATGTACAAATGACTAATTCAGGATACTAATAAGGATTAATGTGCAGGAGTTATCAAAATATGTGTCCCTGATACCTGAATGTTTATGGACAGGTGAATTTGGAGTTGCTAGTAAACATGTGAGCTAGCTGAATTTGAGAAATGGGGCTTGTCGGACACCTACTTTAACTCCGCCATGACTGTCTACACTTATTAGAAAGTGATGGTATTGAGTAGTAATTCACTGTTCTCTGACATGCTGTAGAAAAACAGGCATTACAGTGTCTCTTCAAATTTAAATCCAGGTAAGCAGGTGCACAAGGTTGCAAGATGTACCGGATGTTATCTGATATCAAGATAATGCCCAACATCTGAAGTAAAATTCTGTCATTTCTGCAGGAGCTGGGCAGCGTTTACAGCACCCTGGCTGCAATCCTCAACTCCGGGGATATCGAGTTTTCTCCGGTTGCCTCGGAGCACCAAACAGACAAGAGCGACATCTCCAACATTTCTGTCCTGGAGAACGGTGAGAGGAGAGAGAGAGAGGAATGGTATATTAAATACCAAAGATGGCTCTGCTACACCCCCACTCCTAACCCCCTCCCTCTTCCCCTCCTCACCCTCCTTCTTCCCCTCCTCTCCGTTAAATTTCTGTTGTGAAATCAATTGTCCATCAGCGCAGACAGACTTTGCTGGATTAAATCATTAACAAACATGCATCTGCAGTGGTTAGATTCTAGCGGACATTGTTTTCCTGGTATTACATTTTTACATCAGTTCTTACTGTCTAGATAAGGTTTATTGATTTGATGTGATCGATTAGAGCGTTCTTCGTCACTTATTTGTGTGAGGACAGTTATGGTTGCACATTAGCTCACCCTGCATGTATTGCTTGCACTCATTCTTCTTTACAAATGTTAACTTTCATCCCACTCCTTTTCTTATGTCCCCTTAGTGGCGTCGCTGCTGTGTATCCGCTCAGACGAGCTCCAGGAAGCCTTGACCTCCCACTGTGTTGTGGCCAGGGGAGAGACGATCGTCAGGCCCAACACGGTGGAGAAGGCGGCGGAGGTGAGGGACGCCATGGGCAAGGCTCTCTACGGCCGCCTCTTCAGCTGGATTGTCAACCGCATCAACGCTCTGCTGCGGCCTGACAGCCACCTAGGGTGAGATCAGGAGCAAAGAAATGTGATGCGGTGTGTTTGGCTGTCATAAATGCAGAATGAGGTCATCTCAGAAAGTTTTGTAACTTTTGTATGGATGAAAAATAATTTCCAGGTCTGGAAAGCTGTGGAATTTGCTGGAAAAATTGGGTACACACCTTTATGTTCCTGAAATTATAATACTTTTAATACATTTTATCTCCAAATAGCTGCCTAACAACCTTCTTAGCAACACCTCCACTGTGTGTTAACTGCTGATTAGCAAATGTGCTAAAGTAAGATTGTGACCATGGTAAACATCAAAGCTGCTAGACAATACCATGTTAGCATATTTCATTGCGGGAATGTTAGCAAGTTTTACAGTTTCACAGATCCACTTGCACAGCTGTAGTGTCCTGTTTTTATCAATACATTAGTTCACATTGTAGAAGAGCGCCAATGTTTCCAGTCGGGGGGGGCGATAGGAACAGGATAGGAAAGTAAAAAAGAGGTTTTAATTTAGACTGGAACCAATGAGTAGATGGCGGTAAAAATATTGGATTTATTTTAGTTTGTTGACCTTTAAAAGGTATTAAAACAAACCTATTTGAGAAGGAAAAAATGATTTGCTGACTTAATGATAACAATTCATGCACAAATGCAGCCTGTGACATGAAGTCTGAATGCTTAATTTCCAGGGATCAGGTGCCAAAAAGGCAGAAGCCACCAGTTTTATTCAGAGCAGATGGACAAAAAGAAGGTTTTTTTGGTGCTCATGTGTCTAAACCCTGTTTTCACTGATAATATTTACCTATATATTCTTTTGGAGAAGCTGCGATGCTGCCAAACTGTAATGGACAAAAATTACAATACCAGTAAACACAGAATTTCGTTTCTGAAAAATGTGCTTAAATGAACAGACTTTTCTTTCCTCTCATCACCAGAGAGGATGACAAGGGCTTGAACATCGGCATCCTGGACATCTTCGGTTTTGAGAACTTCAAGAAGAACTCTTTCGAGCAGCTCTGCATCAACATCGCCAACGAGCAGATCCAGTTTTACTTCAACCAGCACATATTTGCCTGGGAACAGGTAAAAGCTTTGGCCAGCATTCACCCTACCAAACTATCACTGAAATCAAAGAAGGCTTTTTGAGCGCTTGAATCCCTCCCGGAAACACTTTGTATGAATTTTTCACCTTGGTACTGCCTCATCTCCATCTAAATGGTGATAACATGGCATCATTTGTCATTCTGAGCTTTAAGAGAGATGGCAAGGGTAAAATATGCTGCTGTCTTTATTTACGGGAGAATGAGGTTCGCGATTCTGCCTTTATGCAGTCTCGTGGGTGTGTTGTGCCTTGGGGGTGCAGAGAATGGTTTGCTAATGTTAAATGATTTGGTCTCACCCAGCAAGAGGAGCTATAAATCATCCCAAATGAGGGTCAATTAGGAGTTGAAGACAGTTAGCGTTTGGCTTAATCTCACTCTTGGGTATTGTTGGCACAAGGCCCAGAAATACATTTGTCCTATAGTGCCACCATATATATGCAGCATAGGGGAATTGTAGTGAGGTATGAGATCTATAAGCATCACCTAACTACAGTAAAATAAAGCAAATTTACCTACACGTGTACATACATGCTTACACACGTGGTTACAGATTGTCTCAATGTGTAGGCATCCCTGCAGGTTTCCTGATGTGGCTCCTTTACCTCACAGTGTGCAGGTCATGCTCGAATAAGCACGTTGATTTGATGTTGTTTGCTCCCATTTTGTCCTTTTTCTTCTCGGAGCAAAAGTCTCCAGTGATGTTGCTGAGTCATACTGGGAGCTCTGAGAGTCAGTCAACATGATGTGATCAGGTTAGCTGAGTCTAGGGGAGAGCTCTTTGATGCCTTTGCCTGTGTTTTGTCAGTTTTACTGTAAAGTTTAGGATTTCTGAAAATTCAGGCGTGACGAAACGAAGCTAAGAGAACAGAAAATGGCTGGTTAGGATGGGAAATGGTATTTCTGCATCTGACATAATAACACCGAGTCAAAACAAAACTAGAAGAATTCTTATGATTTGTCAACATAACAGCCACCAAAATGAAACCACAGAACAAACAGCTTCCGACTTTAAATGACTGTCATTACAGCTGTGCAGCAGGAAACATATCATCAGTTCAAACTATCTGGGCTTTTCCTTTTGTCATGTTCACTTCTGCGCAATCAAGTCAACACGGTATTCTGTTATTAAACAGGTAATAAATGTTACATAAATATTAAAGTGTTTCTCTTTTGGCTGAACAGCCAGCTGCTCTTTCTGCTATAGTGGAGCTGGTTCAGCCCGGTGGGACCATTTATTTATCCCCTAACATAAAACTACGTACAATGTATAGTGAGATTCTTTCTCTAGGAACATAGGAATTCAACGATCATTATAAAGCTATGATTATTATCACGGTGTCTTTCATTTCTGTACAGGATGAATACTTGAATGAGGAGGTGGATGCTCGGATGATTGAGTATGAGGACAACCGGCCCCTCCTGGACCTGTTCCTACAGAAGCCCATGGGGATGCTCTCACTTCTGGATGAGGAGAGTCGGTTCCCACAGGGCACCGACCAGACCCTCGTAGGTCAGTCTCTTCAGCTTATGATTAGCTTACTTATTTTAGGGTGGATTATTGTCAACCAGCCCCACAGAAACAAATCAGAACAAGTGACAGGTGGAGCAAGAGGAGACAACGAAGGAGAGTTTTATATCTAAATCAAGATCTCAAACTGAAAGTTTTTCACTATATCAGAGTGGTTTAATCCCCTTTTTATAGCAATCAGAAACAGGTACAGTTCCTAAATGTAAAAGAGTGAAATGACAGAGAGAACAGCATGTATTTGATATTCAGAGGTGTATTATCACTTTTAAATAAGTAAATATAAGGTCTAATAAATGTATAGGCTTCAGCGATGTCATTCAGAGTTGTTAGTCTTGCCTACAGAACATATTCATAGTGGCTGTGGGGATAATTAACCAATGTATCACCGACCATTTTAGAGAAATTTGAAACTAACCTCAAGACCAAAAGCTTCTGGAGACCAAAGAGGGTCGACCTTGGCTTTGGTATTCACCACTACGCTGGGAAGGTAATTGATGTTTGATTATATAATTACGTGTGCACGGACATTTTATTTGAAACTGAATGTGTAGTGGCCTTCACATTGCCCCTCTCTACCAAACTCTAAGGTGATTTACAATGCTGCAGGCTTCTTGGCCAAGAACAGGGACACGCTACCAGCTGACATCGTCCTCCTGCTGAGGTCGTCAGAAAACGAGCTCACTCGCAAACTGGTCACCCATCCCCTCACCAAAACAGGTAAAAAAGGAAATAAGACTTATTTTTGCATAAGCCAAAAAAAGTTTCCCCTTACAAAATAGGAAGAAAAATAAGAGGGATGTTTGTTTGCTGCAACCTTTTAATTTAACAGTTGAGAGGCAGCACTGAATATGTACTTAAAGTAAAACAGCAGACTATAGTTACCTATTTCAGAAAGGCTTGGCTCTGTTTTCCGCCAGACTTTTGTTGCAATAAGCTGGCCTTGGCAGCGAGAGTGTCCTTTGTTGGCAGAGCTGCTGGCCAGCTCTGTCAAAATCAAATCGCAAAGCCAGTAATGACATAATCACTCTTTTAAAGTAAGTCTTAAAGCTGTCGTGTCGAGTTCCATTCCTTATCAACATTTACTCACATAAAAGAGACGACTACTTAACTCCTCTGCTCCATTCATTTGTCACCAGTTTTATTTTTTTTATTTTTACAAAATTTGGTATGACATGAACCCATTTCAAGACAGTTTTCTACTACAAATAGTTTAACTAATTTATCACAAGTGATACAAAATATGCATACAGCCCTGTTCCTGTAGATGACTAACTGTCCCTTGGTGAGTAAGGGCAGTTTGTGGTGACCGACTCTCATCCTCTCTTTGTTTATTTCACAGGTAACCTTGCCCACACCAAGGGTAAAGGCGTAAACACAATGCGCAGCTCGCGGACCCCGACACGCACCATCACCTTAGCCAAGGTACTTACAGCACTGTCTGCATTATCACTGTATTGTCCTTCCCTGAAAAGTTGTTTTTTCTCTTATTACTCAGCTCTAAAAAATGCTCTTGAATTACAATTCAGCTTCTCTGTGTGATTTCTTTTTGTTCATTTTTACTCAACTATAATTATAGCTTCTTCTATTCTTATGTTTTATGTCTCCTTTTTTCTCCTCTCTCTCTCTCTTTGCTTTTCTATTGCAAAAGATGGGAGTGTTAAACTTGTATAGTTCTTTTTCTTTCAGCGAGGTAATCAACACATTTCCATATAGTTTTTGCGAGTATATGTATCGTTTTCCCAATGCAGACACCCTTACCCACTCTAGAACCCCTAAAATCTACAAATAGATCTAAGTTTATTGGTTCGTATATTTATAAGAGGCGGTGACAGATAAATCTTGTGTAAATGTTACATAATTTTTCCCTATATGCATACAGTATGGGTGGGTCTGTCCCCAGACATTTTTTGTTTATCGGCCTCGTGATTGCAGACATCGGCCAATACCATTATCTTAAAATGCCAGATATCGGCCCAATCAGTCGGCCCACCAATTAATCGGTCTGGCACCGGCATAAACACTTCCTCATCTTCACTAAGTCCCCTGTATGTGTAAGTGTACTCTTTGTTAAAACCTGTCTCTCTTCTTTCATATCGACTGCTGTCTGTTTATAGCGGCACGCCTCATGCTAATAGCTAATTTAAGTAAACTTACTTGTTGAATCAAAGTTGGGGGAAAAAAACTTAGGAAAGTTTAGCTTTTGTATTCAAAGCATTCAGTAATCAGTCAGAGTCTTTGTCAGTTTATCATTAGCCAAATAAAAACTTAATTTAAAAAAAAACAAAGTGGCTTACTTAGTTGAATTTGTTTAAATTGTGGCAGCACACGATTACAGTGCCGGCTAAATGTAAGGCTTGAGGCAGTTTGCTCACCTAAAAGCAATTGACAGTAGCTACATTTAAATGAACTGTTTGATGAGTTCTTGAATCTATTTACATTAATTTGCCTGTGTTAGACAAAAAGCTCATCAAAGGCTTCGCTCTTAAGAGGCACAATGAACATTCAAAGTGCCATAAACAGTATTAGGCTGTTGGCTTGCTATAAACTGGTTTCCCCCCAGTGTAATAGTGCTTAGAATTAGATTTAGAGCTGGTTAAAATGTTCCCTAATATGTGCTGGATGCAGGTTAATAAATAAAATGTGTCATATTTTTTTGTATTTATATTGATGTAGAATTCTGAGTTGTGTTTATGAGAGCAACTTTATTTTTAACCACATAGTAAATATGAGCAGTTTTTAATGCACATAAGCTTTGTTTGATTTTGAATTTGTCTGATTTGAAACTTTTTGAAGTAATAGTTTCAGAGTTTCAAGTTGTTTTCATGAAGACCATACTCTTGATTTGGCACTTGTTTCTTTGTTTATCCATTTTATGCGTCTCTTCTGCAGCCTTCTCTGGAATTAAAGCTCGCTCCTGAGAAAGAGTGCTTGCTTCCTGTGCCTCTTGATGACACAGTGCAAATGCAAACGGTGATTGGTGACCTCTCAAAGGAAGATAAAAAGCTTTGATAAAAACGTAGTGTACAGAAAAATTGTAACATGAATATGTTACAATTCTGTAGAGTTGTAGATTAAACTGTAGGTCACTGTCCTCATGTCGTCTTACTCAGTTACCCAGTTGGCCTAATGTGTTTTGTACTAAAATATTTGAAGAGACACAGTGTGCCATGAATTATTATGATTTTGTTTGATTGTTCAGTCAGGTGAACATGGAGACACGCCTTACCACCCCAGAGAAACCACCAATATGAGAACACAGACAGTGTCCTCCTACTTCAGAGTAAGATCGTTTCCTCTCTTAATTGCTGACATCTTCATTCAAATTTAGTTTCAAAAGCCCACATTGCTGCGTAAAGCTTTAATCAAGCTGCCTAATGTGGTTTCTAGTACTCTCTGATGGACCTGCTGTCCAAGATGGTGGCAGGGCAGCCTCACTTTGTTCGCTGTATCAAACCAAACAACGATCGGCAGGCCAACAAGTTTGACCGGGAGAAGGTCCTGGTTCAGCTCCGTTACACTGGCGTTCTAGAGACGGCCAAGATCAGGCGGCAGGGCTACTCGCACCGTATCCTGTTTGCTAACTTCATAAAGAGGTCAGCAGACTCTCACTTCACAACAAGGATAATTCAGAATGAAGGGGATGTTATATTAGTGTCCAGCTGATTACACTGACTGTTACAGGTATTATATTTTGGCTTTCCATGCTCATGAGGAGCCAGCTGGGACTCCAGAAACATGTGCTGCAATACTTGAGAAGGCCAAGCTGGAAAACTGGGCAATGGGGAAGACTAAGGTAATTAGAGATTTCTTTTTTTTTTTAACTGACCATATTGTTATTCGGTTGTACTTTTGCTAATTCAGTATGAAGCAGCAGGAGTCTATGCTTACATTTACTAGTGCCTCTGAAAGCTGACTTTACTGGGACATTACTGAAGAACTAGAACTAGAAGATTAGATAGAACTTAAGCTATGACCTTTTATTATGCTTTTGTGTGTAAGTTATTTTATGTAATATTCTGTCTTTTATCTGAAATAAAGGTTGAATTGTTGCCTTGAATGAATCTTGAATGAATTCAAAGAAATATTTATGTCAAAGACACACAGTACACAGCAAAAATGAATGTGCAGATGGCAGCAGAAGATATAAAATGCTAATTAAATGTATTCTCACATATTAAAATAACAGTAGCCTACAGACCTAGACAGTCATCAAGTTAGTCATGAACAAAACGCTGATGTGATCTGCTTATATTTCAACTGGTGAATCATTTAATACTGACACCCAAATCATTTTCACTCTTACTTTTAGTGTCACCAGTTTCAAAATCAAGGCCATGCAAATCAATTAATTCATTAACACTCTACATATTTCTTTTGGAACACGTAAGATAGCTTGAAAAGTACAAACATGATGTACATGTACAAACATAGAAGCAGTAACATTACTTGCAAGTCAGATCATGGTAAGTCAAATAGATTTGATATGGTGATCAGTAAGGTGTTTTATGTGTTCCAGGTGTTTCTCAAGTACTACCACGTTGAACATCTGAACCTGATGGTGCAGCAGGGCACAAAACGGATCATTCTGCTCCAGGCTTACGTCCGAGGCTGGCTCGGAGCCAGGCGGTACCGGCGGATATTAAAAGAGCGAGAACAGAGTGCTCTGGTGCTGCAGTCAGGTTTGTACACTCTGTTGTCTGCTGGAACAGGAACAAGTCATTAAACAGTTATTCTGATGTTTCCCATGCCTGCTTTGGTTTTTGATTCACAGCTTACAGGGGGCATAAAGTTCGGAAGAGGGTGGCTGATGACAAAAACAAAGCAAAGTTTGAGGCCTTCATCATCCACTTTCAGGCGGGTAGGAATAATCTGAGATGGGCTCAGTTATCCAACACAATCTAAGCTTGGATTGTATTACATTGGTTTACGTTTTTCTTACCGTCTTCTTCAGTTTGCAGGGGTTATCTTGCAAAAAAGAAATACAAGGAGTTGGTAGATGAGAAGAACAAAGCTGCCACCAAGATTCAGGCCCGCTACAGAGGGCACAGGGAAAGGAAAAGCTTCAAAAGAAAACAGTATGAGAAACAGGAGATCTGCACATTAAACCTAAAGATGGTAAGTTGTTTTTTTTGACAGGTGTACCCATTTTGTTTGTAGGGAAGCCAAAGAGAAAGCAGAGAAGGCCCTTAAAGAAAAAGAACAAGAGACTCCTGAACCAGAGAAGGTCAGCAATGAAGAAAACTCACCCGCCGCCGACAACGGAGCAAATAATGAGGACGAAGAAGCCAGGGCTGCTGTGGTTCTCCAGAGCAACTTCAGGGGATACAAAGAGAGAAAAAAGTTTAAAGAGAGAAAACAGACGATGGCTGGGGCTGAGTTAGAGTTACCAGCGGTGGAACAAGAAGGTGGTAAAGAGCCTGGCGGCAACGAAGGAGAAGGGGGAAAGACAGCTCCAGAGGAGAATGACGAGGATGAAGAAAGTACGTTTGAAGCAGAGGAGAATGATGACAGTGATCACACACAGGTGCCAGAAGATGACGAACATACAGAAGTGGCAGATGAAGCAGTGATTGAGGAGGCAAAAGAAGAAAAGGCAGCCAGGGAAGAGTTAGTCAACACAGAAGAAGAAACCAAAGCTGCCACTGTTATCCAGAGCAATTTTAGAGGTCACAAAGAGAGGAAGAGGTTGCAGGAAGAAGGCAAGATCCCAGCTAAGAAGCAGAAAGCAAAAAGTCCTACAGGTGATGAAGTTCAAACGCCAGCAGAAGAAATCAGCAGCCAGGAGACAGAAAGAGGAGAACCAACGGAGGCTCAAGCTGGAGCAGATGTCAAGTCAGAAGACCAAGATGAGACCAAAGCGGCTGTGGTGATTCAGAGCAACTTCCGTGGCCACAAGGAGCGCAAACGACTCGAGGAGGAAGGAAAGATCCCTAAAAAGAGGAAGAAGGAAAACAAAGTTACACTGGAACCTCCAAAAGATGAGCAACAGGTACTGGATGAGGAAAAAGCTGCCACTGTTATTCAGAGTAACTTCAGAGGCCATCGCGACCGGAAGAAACTGAAAGAAGAGAGAGAAATGCAAAACAAAGCAAAGGTTGAAGCAGAAGAGGGAACAAAAGAGGAGGCAGATGCGGAGGCCCTGGATGTCACTGATGTTGTGATAGAACGTAAAGAGGAGGCAGATGCTGAAAAAGAGAGACTGGAGGAAGAGCAGGCTGCAGTGAAGATCCAGAGTAACTTCAGAGGCTACAAGGACAGGAAGAACCTGAAGGCCAACAAGCAAACGACACAGACACAAGCGGCGCAGCTCGAGAACTTCTCCAAACAGGTAATAGCATTACACGCATTTTATTTTGCACCCAAGTCACCTCTCCAACTCAACTCACGTATTGTTTTTGTCAAACGTCTTCAACAGATCACAAAAACTTCTCAGGACTTTCTGGCCCTGCAGCAGAAGTTGAATGAGATCATCCAGGCCCATCAATCAAACCCAGAGAACAATGGCATGTTTGTGAGAGGAAAGGCAATCAATGGCTTTGCTCCCCAGAATCACCAATCAAGTAAGATAATTGAGATTGTCTGTGAAAAACAGACTATATAAGCAATAAATATAATGCATGTTGGATTGACCCGAGGTTAATGTGCATTTTCGGTTCTCTTTCTGAAGCCTGGAACCATCAGATAGTTAAGATAGGCTGCCTGTCTAAGGAGGAAATGTATCTATTCATTTGGTGTATCCATCCTTCAGTAGAGTCTTTTTTGATTTTGCTGCAGAGAGGTTATCCATCACAGACACACCTAACGTCAGAGTGCGCCTGTGTCGTTTCCTGCCACACTAAAAAGAAAAGAAAGCCTTATGTTCGAGCCTTGATTGTAAACACACAGTATTTGTCCAGCGTTTATTATTTCAGAATTAAAGGTGTTGTGCCAGCTATTTCCCTTTATTTTCTTTATGTAAAAAAAAGATTTTTATTACCGTCTTCTCACAGATGTTATCGCCGAACGCCGTTCTCTTTTCTCTCTTGTGAGGCTCAGTTAGATCAGGAAACCTGGGAAAGTCAAGTGCCAGAACAGGAAGTTCTTCCCTACCCAATGTGTCATCAAAAATAAAATCTGATTTGCACAGGTGATAGGTGTAATTGCTTTCAGAGTGGTGAGCGGCGGGGAACGAGACAGCAAATTGAAAGTTCACTGTCTTCCCAGCTAAAATGTCACCACTGGTTCTGGTGTCTTTGGAAAATAATAGAATAATTATGTAATAATATCAATGATTGCCTTACCTTGACTGGCATCATGATTATTCTTCCATTCATTTGATTTTTGGTTTTGTGACAGTAAATAGTGTGTAGGCTTACACTATCCTTTTTTCATTTTTTGAAATGGTATCTGACTGATCAGCATGTAAACACTGTGTAGTTGCACAGATATGGTAGAAAATAATGTGTAAATGGAAGAATTGTCCAATCAGTGTCTGTAAGGAGTGCGTAAAATTTAAATTATGGAGCCTTAGAGGCACTGGTAGGCTGATTGTTGACTTTGAACAGAGCCCAGCTGCCTGTTTCCCACGTATCCACTCTTTATGTTAAGCTAAGCTAAGCTAGTGAAATTAATTTACATGCAGTTGCAGGTGCGCTTTTAGATCTGCTTCTATCTGAATCAATTTTATCGACATTTTTACACGTAATAATCTATCGAAATATTATCAAAATTGCAAAATGGCCAAGTGCAATATCTAAATCACAGGAGCTGCAATTTTTTGAAAAAGGTGTCACAACACACCTTTTAAAGGCTCAGTGTGTAATATTTAGAAAGATCTATTGACAGAAATACAAAATAATATACATACCTATGGTTTCAGTGGTGTATATAGACCTTAAATAATGAACTGTTGTTGTTTTTATTACCTTAGAATGAGCCATTTCTATCTACATACACCGCAGGTCCTCTTACATTGAAGTCGGCATGTTGCGTCTCAATGTTTCTACAGTAGCCCAAACAGACAAACTGCTCTATAGAGTGCATTTCGTCACTAAGTTAGATACATACAAGAAGAAGTAGGGAGAAGAAGTAGTAGTAGTCGTTGTTGTCTAGTTTATTATAAGTTAGAAGAGAAGTGAAATATGGACAAATGGAGGACCACAAGAGCCGGCAGAGCGTGTCGGCCACCGTAGTTTCTACGTGCTTGGAAAGGGAGTGATGAGTGGTGAATTTGTTGTTGGTTGCAATTCGCAGCCCTCACCACTAGATGCCACTAAACTTACATACTGAACCTTTAAAATGAAGCGTTGTGGCGCTACAAAGACGCCCTGGCCTACAAATCATCTCCAGACGTGAGGGAACATGCTTCTTTGGTACAGATCCCAGAAAACATCTTTTTATAAATTTTTGTAAATTAAATTAAAAAATTACCATCCCCACTAAAATCGCGACTCATATCACAATTGCAATATCTACCAAAATAATCACAATATGATTTTTTTTTATTGTTTTTTTGCGTATTGTTGAGCCCTATATGTTAAACACACATTACTCCACATAGAGTTTCCAGTCGAGCAAAGATCCTTTAATCTGGGCATGTTTGCCCTTTACAGGTTTTTCTTTAGCACAGCACATTGCCTGAGGTAAAAGCACAATGACTTATCTCTGTTATTTCCAAGGGCCACCGCAACTCCATACAAAATTATCCTTTTCAGCCCCACTAGGTAATTTTTCCATCGACAGTCCCAAGCTGTCCTCATACATTGACATAATAAACTTAATCAGAATAATTTGTGACACACACAATGAAAGCAGAGGAATGTCAGTCACATTGTTCTTCATGGGAAAAGGTCATCAAATGTTAATCCCGTTTTGTGAGGAGGCGTTTCCAACAATTATGGCAGGAATTAATAAGAGTGTGTGAAATTGGCTTTACTTGTGTGAGCAAAACAGAATGACCTTTAAATGGAGTTGTTCAACAATATTACAAACTTTTCATCTCCTTCACCTGAGTGCTCCTGCACATGATGGATTGTATTTGCCATGTGTTTTCCTCTCGCACGAACAGTGATTAATAATCAGCAACAAGCAAAGGTCATTGTGATATGTTAATAATTGCAATATCACATGCCACAGATATGATAGATTGCCAAACAGCCTCTACAGTATGAAAGCTGTTATGGATAAAAAGCTCCTTCAGCTGGTCACAAACACACGTCAGTCTTTGTGCTCAATACAGTGCTGGGAATCAAACATCGTCACAAAGTTATAAGGTTTGTGTCAAAGGTTGTTTCACGTAATCTCCTATTTAAAAACTGGCAAAGGCCTGAGCGTTATACTGTAGTGTGTATGAGGGGATCAGCATCATGTCAGATCACACTCAATAGTGTCTCCAGTAATCAAACCAACCATGTGTAATGAGCCCACCGGCTCTCGAGCTTGTTGACCTCGATGCTGATGTACTTTTAAATGATAGACAAATCCAACTTCCTCTGAATCCCATCGCAGTGGGTAAAAAATAACACCAGATCACCTCACTTTAAGTTGTTATGGTCAGACATTATCACCATCTTTATGACATTATTACTCCAATTTATGTAGAACAGGCAGGAGGTTGTCTGACAAGGCTGACAAAGCACTACAAATAATTTAGCACAGAGTTGTGGGAGAAAAACGAGAAAGACACTTTTTGTTCAATTTCAAAGCTTGAGAGGCAAAAGATGTTGTGCTGCTTTCATTTAAGATTACATGTTTTAAGACAAAGCCCTTGTGGTGCCCTGGTGGCCTAGAAGTTTAAGGCACCACCCATGTAACATCCCCGGCGGTTCGAGTCTAGTCAGGGACCTTTGTCAAGTCATTCTCCATCTCGCTCTCCCTTCTGTGCTGTCTACGCCCTAGACATAAAATGCTTCATGTACTTTAAAAAAAAGTGCGTGGGTATACATTTAATAATCTTTAAGAAATAGTCACTCAATAAATTTAAAGCTTCAGTGTGTACGTTTTAGTGGCATCCAGTGGTTAAGCACCTGCGGAAAAATGTAAACATAAATGCAGATGTACACCTGACTTTGTGCTGCAGCTCCAGTAGAGATCGTAAAGAAGAAATGACGTTAAAAACTGTAGGAAATTAGAAAATGACTGTACAAGAAATAAGTAAGTTAAGTGATGTGAGGTTCAGTTTTCCCTTCAAGTGTCCAAATGTCATGTGCAGCAAATAGAGTAGTTTTTAACCTTAAACCCACTGTCTGATGTTTTTAACAATCTTTGTTGCTTCTCAGCTGACAAAAGACTGTCGAGGACCCCCCGCAGGACCCAGCAGCCGAAGACCCTCAATACACCAGAGGACTCCACCTACTATACCTTGATTCATGTGAGTCACAGAAAAAGATGGAGAATGATTTCTGCTGCTGTGACCTTAAGATACTGCCCCAGCTATTGATGGGCAATGTTTGTCTTTCTGTAGTTCTCTTAACTGCATATGCTCCCAATTCAAGTCAGCCTATTACAAAGTTGTCTGGAAAAGTGTGTTGTAGAGTTTCTTTGTACAACAGTTTCTGGAGCATTTTTTGTATTGAAGGCAATTCTCTTTTATTCAATGTTCTTGTTATGTAACTGTTAATGTAATGTGTCATAATTTCAGCGAACAATAGCTCAGCGCAAAGTTGCTCTTTTTGCAGCATTTAAGGTTTGTTTACAGTGCCGTCACTTCTGTTTAGTTGACCTAGTTATATACTGTAGATACAGTCTGCGTTTAATCAATAATTTAATCAATTAATAATGACCAGACTTTGATAAAGAGTAAGAAACGGTAGCAATAATTCTGCTTAATTTTTTTAAAATTTGTTTAGTTTAAGCACACAAAATTGATTGATTACCAAATGATAACTTGATACAAATTTGATCACAAAAAAAAAAAAATGTTGAAATAATTTTTTTTTTTTCAAAAGCTCAAATTTGATCAGCTGAAATACAGGATAAGACTCTACAGCTACGCTAGCGGCTCTGTGAGGTTGTACAGAGGCACAGCAGTGCTTTGAGCTAAATGCTAACACTAGCATGCTAACATGCTCACACTGAAATTGCTAATAACCTGATGCTTAGCGAGTATGTTCACCATGTTGACCGCCTCACTTCAGCACTAAACAAAGGACAGATGAGGCTGATGGGAATGTCATTAGTTTTACAGCTATAGAAAAACAGGCCTGATACCACAGATATCAACCTCATGTTGCCGCTAGAAGACAAGTCAGGGTATCACCAAAATAATTAGGCTCCATCCTCTAGCATGGCTAAAATTACTCTTTAGCTAACTGGTCACAACTAAACATATGCAGCCAGTAATGGGCCAAGTAACCTTTTGCTTCGTATTCAGGGGTTACATGTCAAAAGGTTGCGAACCAATGTTCTAAAACCAATTTGTTTTGCTTTACCCAAACACAGAGATTAGGAGTGTTTGATTGACATATAGTAATCTGTCCTCTGTCTCTCTCCACTCAGAGGTCTGTCCAGGATGATAAACGCAAGCCCAGGAAAGAGGAGTAAGTGTCCGGTTCTTATTTCAAGCTGATTTTAACAACCTATCACTACTATTTTAAGAAGTTGGCCTGCTGCCTGCTTGCTTGGATGACAGAGTCCAGAGTAATGACTGTACCCCAGCGCCAACATAAGCACTGTGTCTGGGTCCAAACTTAACGATCTGCAGCATTTCACACATCCTCAGTGAAATTAATTAGCCTAATCTTTAACCATGGTTACATTCACTAAATATACTCCATGGAAATTAATGTTAGGCATCAGGAATATGTTGCATGGTGGTGTGTAAGATGTTTCATAACAATTTTTGAATGTACGTGCAGATCAGATCTTTCTTTAAAATAAAATAAAAAGCGTCTATAAAGTGTGAGTGGATATGTGCCCTCATGTATATGTATGTGCGGTATGGGCCGCAAGGTGAGCGTACCACCCAGAGTGAGGAGGTGAAGATAGGCCGATAGGGCTGGCTGAACAAGAAGAGGCCAGGGTACTTTATCACAGCAGTCTGAAGACACACACGCAGACAAAGCGCTAAACATCAAGGGTAATAATTTGTTAGCAGATAAATAAAGCCAGCGATGGACAGGAGCAGTTTACATGCATCATTAAGGATGAGAAGGTCGGCAGGAAAGATAGCATCTCTGGCTAAAGCTGACAGCAGAGGAGGATGGGAGATGGGAGAGCATGAGTGGTAAGAGGAGTGAAAACTGAAGTAGACAAAGGTGATGATAGGAAATGGGAGTAAAGACAACACAAAAGGAGGAATGGTGATGCATATCAGAAAGTGAACCATTAATAGCTATATATTATTGCCGATATTTGAGCAATAATCTATTACATGTCTGCTTTGTACCCTTTGCAATGTGACATAATAATAGTGATTCCACCTATTACCAGCTCATAAAATTCATCTGGACCAGGGGGAAGCAATATCTTGTTTCCAACAGCAGTTCGTTGAAGATAAACAGAGGAAAGATTAGGGAGCTAGCATGAGCAGTGAACCGGGCGTGATCCAGCCCTTGATCCAATCCTAGTTCAGCAGTCAGGGCTGAACTGGTTTCCTTGTGGCTGAACCAGAGCTAAAAAAAGAGCAACTCCACACTACAAAACTTCAAATTTCAGAGTCTACAGCCATGCTAGCAGCTCTGTTAGGCTGTATTCAGGCACAACATTGCTTTGACCTAAATGCTAACCTCAGCAAGCTAACTAGCATTAAATACAAAGCACAGCTGATGTGAATGTCATTAGATTAAAACTTCTTACAAAGTACATTTAAGTTGTTTCAGTCAAAACCACAAATGCCAACCTCATGGTGACATTGGAGGAACACCGTAAAGATACATTCTCTAATAATCCTGAATGTGCAAAACAAAGCCAGTTCAATAGATGTTAAGATAGTTCACTGGATAAGTGACTGGATATGTAACTTTACCATTACACAGTGGCGTGTTATAGTCAGAAACGTGTAGGACAACTATAAAAAGATCAGCTTTTGTTCATCACAATCCAGATGTTGCCCCACTTTTGTCTACAAGCTTTACCTATCTTTAATATTGCTTGGTAGATTGTTTTCAGTATCGATCCAGATCTGGGTGTAAGAAGCTGCTAATTTCTTCTGAAGGAGTCAACGTCCTCGAGGTTTGTCCCCTCACATTGCCGTGTCAATCACTTCATTCAGCCAATGTTCCAGAGAACAGGGAGATAATTACAATCAAGGGGACATTTTCATTTCAGCCTCAGAGCAGCACATTCATCATGATTCATCAGCGGGATGATTGTGTGTCTGCAGTTATAAGGTCAGGGGCCTCAGTCTCACCACAGTTCACTGGACAGTGTTGACAGTTCTGATGTTGGAGCCATGTAGTCACACAGACACTGATTTTAATTTGCAGCCGGATGTTAATGTGTGAGACTTATTGATCTCCACTTGGAAACTCTCTTTTTCTCATTTATGTTCATGTGACAGTCCAGAGTGTAGGTTCACGGAGATACAGTATCTCACAAAAGTGAGTACACCCCCCCCATTTTTGAAAATATTTGATAATATCTTTTCACGTGAAAACACTGAAGAAATGACATTTTGCTACAACGTAAAGTGGTGAGTGTACAGCTTGTATAACAGTGTAAATTTGCTGTCCCCTCACAATAACACATCACACAGCCATTAATGTCTAAACCGCTGGCAAAAGTGGGTACACCCCTAAGTGAAAATATCCACATGGGACCCAAAATGTCAATATTTTGTGTGGCCACCATTATTTTCCAGCACTGCCTTAAGCCTCTTGGGCATGGAGTTCACCAGAGCTTCACAGGTTGCCTCTGGAGTCCTCTTCCAGTCCTCCATGACGACATCACGGAGCTGGTGGATGTTAGAGACCTCGCACTCCTCCACCTTCTGTTTGAGGATGCCCCACAGATGCTCAATAGGGTTTAGGCCTGGAGACATGCTTGGCAGTGATCGTCTTGGAGGTGTGTTTGGGGTCGTTATCATGTTGGGATACTGGCCGCAGGCCCAGTCTCCGAAGCGAGGGGATCCTACTCTACTTTAGTATGTCACAGTACGTGCTGGCATCCATGGTTCCCTCACTGAACTGTAGCTCCTCAGTGCCGGCAGCACTCATGCAGCCCCAGACCATGACACTCCCACCATCATGCTTGACTGTAGGCATGACATACTTGTCTTTGTACTTCTCGCCTGGTTGCCGCCACACATGCTTAACACCATCTGAACCAAGGTTTAGCTTGGTCTCATTAGACCACAGGACATGGTTACTGTAAGTCAGTTCCTTAGTCTGCTTGTCTTCAGCAAACCGTTTGCAGGCTTTCTTGTGCATCATCTTTGGAAGAGGCTTCCTTCTGGGACGACAGCCACACAGACCAATTTGATGCAGTGTGCTGCGTATGGTCTGAGCAGTGACAGGCTGACCCCCCACCCCTTCAACCTCTGCAGCAATGCTGGCAGAATTAATACGTCTATTTCCCAAAGACAATCTCTGGATATGACACACGTGCACTCATCTTCTTTGGGGAACATGGCGAGGCCTGTACTGAGTGGAACCTGTCCTTGTCTAACTGCTGTATGGTCTTGGCCTGCATGCTGCAGCTCACTTTCAAGGTCTTGGCAATCTTCTTATAGCCTAGGCCATCTTTATGTAGAGCAACAATTCTGTTTTTCAGATCTTCAGAGATTTCTTTGCCATGAGGTGCCATTTTGAAGAGAGTGTTGTGAGAGCGATAACACCAAATTTAACACACCTGCTCCCCACACACCTGAGACCTTGTAACACTAATGAGTCACATGACACTGTCGAGGGGAAATTGCTAATTGGGCCCAATTTGGACATTTTCACTTAGGGGTGTACTCACTTTTGTGGGGACAGGAAATTTACACTGTTTTACAAGCTGTACACTCACTACTTTACATTGTAGCAAAGTTTCTTCAGTGTTGTCACATGAAAAGATATAATCAAAATAGGTGTATAATCAAATATTTACAAAAATGTGAAGGGTGTACTTACTTCTGTGAGATACTGTAATTGCATCTAAAGGGACATAGAACCAGACATTTTTGTTATTATGACCACTGTGAGTTCAGATTGGTATTTGGTATGGGTTATTAGGCTATACATAAACAGTCACCAAGACCTGAATGTCTCACTGACACTAGAGTCTGCTCTCTTAACTTCATTATGTCGCTTCTGTTTGTGCTCCAGTCCAGGAAAGTTGCTGGATGTAGATGACCACTACTACCAGGAACTGCACACCAGCAAGTCTGAACCCTGCATCTCCACAGAAGACACGTCGCTCAGCAGCACGCCTGAGAGAAGGCACTCTGTCGAGAGGAGGCAGTCCACGGACAGGGAACCTCCTACAGAGCAGATACCAGCAGCTGCCAGTAGACCGACCAGAGAGAGGGCCGTCACTGAACCCGAGCCTCCCAAACCTGCCACTGACAACAGGTAATGTCCTTGTTGTCATTTGATTTCTGTAAAGGCTGATACAGAAGATGGTCCGGTCAGATAATCAGTTATCAATCTGATGAATCTGTAACGGTAAGTTAGTTCAAAGCTCTTTTTTTGTAAAGCTGAAAGTGAACCGAACAGCTTTCTATTACAAAGTGATTTTTGTCCTACCGTTGTTACTGCACCAGTACATAACACCATGTTTCTATGTGTATGACGTCAACAACTCGTCAACTCGTTTACCAAAATTTTTTCTTACTTTCCGAGTTGTTGTTCCAACTTCAGGGGGCGTTCATGTGAATTTCTTCTGTCTGCATACACTGACTATATAATACAGTATGCTAATATATATATCGGCAGGGAAACAGTGCTGCTGACTCACTACAACTGCAATAAAAGAAATTGTTTTTGTTACAAAAAAAGATTAAAAAGGTTGCACTCATTCAATCATGTTTACGTGCGCACACTAATTCCATAATTGCAAATACTGCTTTTATGCATCTAGATGAAAGCATGAACTGAAATATCCCCATAATAATCCAGTTATCGTTATTAAAAATAATCTGCCTTATAAAAAAAAATTGTGTTTGAAGATTTAATTTCAAACTTTTAATAGACGATTCCTCAGATTAAAGACTGCAGGTGGATTACACAGCCCTGCTGCTAAATGATGGATACAGGGTTTTAGTCATCTGAGAGGGAAAGATCCTACACTTTGGAGAATGGCAAACGTGAGGTATTTGAACGTAGCTGTTATACCACACATGCATTTCACATTCCAGTTGGACACATCGTGACAAATCCATGTCTACTTTTCATCTGTTTTCCAGTCCTGCCTGGCCATTGCTTCAGACAGCCCATGCACATGATAAATCATTGCTCAAGATGATAAACAATATGAAATCTTCCTCCTGGACATGAATCTTTTCATCTCTCTCTCTTTTTTATTTGTTGTGGTTGTTGTTGTTGGTCTTTGCGCTTTATCTTCGTGTTGAATTTCACCGCTCTCTCCTGTGTTGTGTTGACAGGCGCTCTGTTCCCAGAATGCCTTCCACGGAGAGTCGGGCTGACGAGAACCCGTATGACTTCAGACATCTACTGAGGAAGACCTCCCAGAGACGAAAGCTCATCAAACAGTACTGAACATATAACTGAACTTTTTTTAAAGCCGTTTGGCTTTAAGCAGGATCCACACGATGTGGCAAACCATTAACATATCATGCGATCTGATGTACGTGTATTTGAATCATCACAGCTTCTTCAAAAAATGTTGAAACTGTTTAGTTACGGAAATGAACACTTTGATTGTAAGTCACCACCAGTGTAATTCATCTAAATGCAGCATAGACAGGATGAAGGTAAATGTAAATAATAAAATACTACTCCCTTTAAACTTGCTGTAAATGAAGGTTTTATTTATGCAATTTATAAACTAGACTCTACTTTTGCTCATCAATTTCCTGTAAAAACTGTTTTTTTAGTTTGTGTTTGAGGTTGTCCATTTCCATTTAAACAGCAACTAGAATTGTGTAAAATATCGATAGATCGTGTAAATACGAAAGCCATGCTCTCATACTTGAACACTTTGCATTTCAATCCAGTTTTCGAAGAACAGATCTCTGAAAAATCAGCTTTGGTGTCGTCATGTTGTATGAAATATACATTCTGCTTTCTGCTGTTATCGCTGTTTTGTTCATTTAAACATAAAATATATAAAATTCCTTGTAATGTTTTAATTTGTTGTACATTCATTCTGCATAGCTGTGCCCATGTGACATGAATTCATTAATATGCAGTTATTCAGCTACATTTCAGTTAAAAACACTGAATTCCTGCAGGTATTTGGTTGTAAAAAGGGTCCAGTGTATCACAGGGAGTAAACAGAAGCAGCTGTGTCATGTTGATATCAAACCAGCTCTTCATGTAGCCTTTTCCATGTTGACTTTGAGCATTTCTTTGAGATTCAACCTCTGACCTTTTGTGTGACATTTTAAAGGAGAAAAGCCCCACAGGGAGTGTTAGTGAATCCCCAACAACATGCTGACTGCAAACACTGGCACAGAAAACTGCATACTGGCAAATAAGAAATTAAAAAACATAGACATCATGGAAGGAACAACTGGGAGTCCATCTCCCCAGGACCTGGGTCAGTATAGACAAGGAAAGACAAAACACTATTGCTGTTTGTACAAATTAAAGAGTTACGATTAAAATAGCCAGAACTTTAAAGCTTTTAATATTATAGAGAAAACTAAAATAACTAAAATAACATTGTATTGTGGAGAGCCACATACTTACTGAAATTCCATGCTCAAACAGTGGTGTTGGGGCTTTGTCTAAAGGGGCAGTTTATCTGAATCACTCTTTTTTTCGGCATTAAATGCTTGTTGGCGATTGCCTTCATAAATCATAACAGATGTGGCTCAGGCTAGTTTCGATGCCTGCAGGGTCTGTTTGCTCCCATTCATGGATAAATGATAAGGAAACATGACAGTGCTGGATTGTAGGCCTGATTTGTAGCGGATAGTGTGTGGAATTATTATTATTATTTTTATTTACCTGAGCTTATCCACAATCTACAAACCAGCGCCCGTACATATGTCTGTTAGTAAAGAGTACAGAAGCGTTTCATTTTATTTTAGAGGGAAAGGCATCTTGAGTGAAGAAAGTCCTGGATAATAATGGTATTATATGTCCACAAGAAGATTGGCGCCACAAAAAAGAGCTAGAGAAACAAGTAACAAGGAATTGGAGTAAGGAACCCCAGCACTGAGAGGAGAGAGGAGGAACCCATGCGCACTCTGTGATTGAACCAAGTCTCTTCGCCCCGCTGCTTCCTCCACCGGGGGCGGGCGGTTAGAGCCGCCGGTCTTCAAGACGTAGGCTGGATCTGCAAATGATGGCCAGATGAATTAGTTGGCATTCACTGTCTGTAAGGAGGGAGAGTTCAGCACGCAGGGGACAAGATGCTGGGGATGTATGGAGTCACGACGCACGACGCAACGCAGGTCGTCATGACCTAAAGTGAATCACGATGGGATTTCTGTAGTGACGTGAAATTTAGGTTAGATGCAATTAGACATGGCTTACGTGCTGCGTATTCACCCGCAGCTGTAGCATATAGCTGCTTATTGAAAGCACTTCCCATCACCTTTTGGCTGCAGTTGATTTTGCTTTTTGTTTTATTTTAGAGGCAAAGCAGACATTTCACTGCGACTCAACTTACTCTTCCACTGTATTTGCAATGAAGTGAGGAAGAGTGGCTTCGCTTTGCGTGGAGGCGCAGACTGAGTGCGGCGGTGAAGTCAAGTGTTTGCGGATTTCTCTGGGAGGACGCTGTTCTGCGCTTCGTGCACCTGTGGACACATTAGGTGTTTCTTTTCCACTCCAAACGTTTTATTTTGGGGGAGGCTTTCCAGGAGCATAAAGTGTCTCTCGGATGCACGGCTGGATTGTCAGCAGTGGGAGAGGTCTGGGCAGATTCAGCACCACATCAGCTTTGAACAGCTCCAGGTCGGCGCGTGTGGATGGGCTCTGTCGGTCTCCGTGTCTCCTGCAGCTCCTAACTACCGGCAACAATGGCATCACACGGTTTCTGGTCTCTCGGCGGAGATAATGCGGGGGCCAATACCGGGAGCCAGAGCCCCAGTACGAGTGAGTGGCTTTTTGTCTTCAAACCACCTCTGGTGGACCGGGCGCAGCACTAATTCCAGTGCATTGTCTCAAGCGGTGCGCTGCATTTGGTGCTACTACCGCCAAATAAAACCCAAACAGGCCTGCTGTATTTATGGTCGACACATCTGCTTTGACACCTTTGCCTCTTATTGTTTTACCCAGCAGAACGCAAGAATTGAGTCTAAAGGGTTTGGTACAACTTGCATGGCGCTTTTTTTGTTTTTCGGCTGCTATGTAAAGTTGCGCTCTGAACTCGACGCATGTTCATCTTTATTTGATTTATCTTCTCTCTTCCAGCCAGGGCTTGGTGCCAAGCGGCGGCCCAGAAATTTCCCGGAGGAATCGGATCGAAATTATGTGGTATGTTGTTTCACGGCGCAGGGAAATCTGGAGGGGTGGGAGTGGGTGGGGGTCGCTTGGGCTACGTGCCCATTATTCCCATCATTATATTTACATCCTGGCAGTGTCGACAGAGTAATAAAATATCCCACTGCTGTTTTGTGATTTCCAAAGCGCTGCTCAATGTCGGGGAAGTGGAGAAACCCGCCGAGCCGGCCACCAAGCAGCCGCCGCGGACGCAGGCTGCAGGCTCCTGCGGCTGCAACAAACCCTGCAACTGCACCAAGGCTTCCGTGGGCTTCTCCGACCTCTATTCAACAGGTACAAAAGCAGGGTGGTAACCTGGACGTTTAACCCTGCCGGACTCCTTATCTGTCTCATTGAGTCAGAGCTTGGCCTTGCCTTGGATTGTTCGTGAATTAATCAGTGTAAAAAAAACACAGAGGTTTTGTTTGTTTTCGGTTGTTGTTGGGTTTTTTTTTCTTTACAGCAAATGTCGTTTTTTAAGTAAATGGAAAACTGCCAATATAACCTATGAATTCATCGCATTTGACATTTTGCAAACTGACTTTTTTTTCAATTGGCTAATCATTTTTATTGATCTTAAAGGAGGTGATCCGCGTTCTTCTTTGTCCCTACCGTGAAAAATAACGTAATCAAAAGAACAAATATAATGGAAACAAACGAGAGAACACACGCATGTTTGGATAAAATTAATTATTATCTGTATCTACATACCTACACTTAATATCTGCAATATTCTGTGAGCTACGCTTGACATTGTTTTTCAGTTGGTTGACTATTTCTGGAAAGGTCACCTTCAGCAAAATCTCCTGTTTTGAGGTGTTGAGTGTCGCAGAAATCAAAAACTTCCTTCCTTTGTACACCTGTAGCCTATAAATCTTACGAAATTCGTCTTTTTCTGTTTGTAGGCCAAAAAGAATTTCACAGCAAAATCTCCCTTTTAAAGGCCTACACATATGAATCTTAATGTTGCATGACGATGCAGGCCTACGAGACACCTTTCCCGCCTTTCCACGTCCCAAAAATATAAATCACGAGATGTCTTTTTTTTTCTTTTCTTTTTTTACAGACCTGTTACCTGCCATGGACGGGGACACCAAAACAATGACCTTCCTGCAGGAAGTTGTGGATATTTTACTGGCCTACATTGTGGAGTCTTTCGACCGGGAAACGAAAGTTATTGATTTTCATTATCCAAACGAGCTGCTGCAGATGAACAACTGGGAGCTGCAGGAGGAGCCGGCGACTCTGGATGATATCTTGATCAGCTGTCGCGCTACTCTGAAATACGCCATCAAAACAGGTAGGCCAGGTTGAATGTTGGCACATGCTGGATAAATTGCCTACCTATATCTGACTTTTCAAATATGGTAAAAACATTAGGCTATGGGTTTGGCACGTAATATTCCCCACTTTGATATTGCACCTTTTAAATAGCCTGTATGTAGGCCTTAATTCCGGCCTGCTGCCTGTCTGTGTGGTAAAAATGTCTAAATTAAAGTAAACAATTAATATCTCACTAAAATGAACAACAATACTACAACAACAGGTAGAGTTAAAACAAATAGCACAATGCCACTGCAAGCCCTCGGCTATTACACGGAAAAACTAAAATACGTAACAGATGCAATCTATTACAAAATCACTAATTGGTGAAGAGCCTATTTAAAAAAAGCTTTCTATTTTAATTATACTCACTCACTATTTTTATTGAAGGATATCCTCTAAACATGTAGTGACAAAACAAAATGAAAAGAAAACAGGAAAGTGTCTGTGTTTAATAAATAAATAAATTATGTCTATAAAAAAAATCAACCTGGAAGTTGTCCTCATTTTGCTCCTCTTGGCCACCAGACCGATAAATGCAGTGACGCAGTAAATCTGGTTCACCAAGTAGATAATAGGCTAATAACCAGGCTACACAAGCGAGCTCCATTATTCTTTCCTGACTGACACACAGCAACAAAAAACACATTTAAATATTTTTTATAGTGTTTTTAACGCTTTAACATGTATAAACATTTAATAAATGGAAAATAACACACTAGAGCATAAGCAGATACAGGACATCTTTAAAAGGTGTTTATTAATGTGCAGTATTTGTCAACGATTATAACTTGTCCTATGAAGACATTTTTATATTTTACTATGTTGTCATCGGTCTATAACATCCACATATGGGTGAGTTATACAGTAGCTGTAGACAAATGTATCAAAATGAACACTTATCTGCTTAAAACTAGGCCACATCATAGTGTGTTATAAACCATTAATTGCAGTATGTTAATATTCTGCTTACAGGTGATACACTGGGGGATTTAAAGTGTTATATTTCAGTTTATAATATAGAAAAAAGAAAAACTGTGTCTAATGGAGGCATTTATCATGAATCAGACTTCAATGAATGAAGTTTTTCTTGTTTTGTTTTTTAAAACTTCCACATACGATTGACTAATTTTTTCTTTGCTCTTTGGTGTGAGACGCAGCCTGTGTTATTAAACAAAAGTGGAAAAGCTCAATTTCCTCCTCTAAACTCCTACATGATCCATGCAACACCACATGTCTTCATTATTTGGCAAGATGATTTAAATGTCACTGCAGCTGCACATCCAACCTGCAATTAAAGTGTTTAGAAGATGACAGTTTCTGTGCCTTTTGCACAAACCCAGTATAAACACACAAAAAAAGCATATTTCAATTTTCCTGACACCAGATAGAAAAATTGCAGCCATCTAACACCCTTCCCCTCTCGTTTTCCCTTTGCTCCTTTTTATTCAGCCCACCCCAGGTACTTCAATCAGCTCTCTACAGGATTAGACATGGTCGGACTGGCAGCCGATTGGCTAACATCCACTGCCAACACCAATATGTAAGTATGTGGCCAGTGCTTCATCATGATTTTAAATGGTGATAATGTGTTAATGACAATAACTTCCATTTCCGGTCCATCCGTATGCACTCTGCTGTGCGTCTGCACGGGCTGATAGCAGCTTTTTTTTTCACTCAATCATGGCAAATGAAAAGGGTGAAATGAAACGCAGACCCCCCCCTGCACTCCTCCCACCTCTGCCTTTTATCCCTCCTCCCCTCACCTCTGATCCCCATGGGGATTCAAGGGGAGAAAATTAGCTCTGAAATTAAATTCAGACTAATCTGAAGCTAATTTTGGTGTGTGTGTTTTTGGGGTGATAAACTCCGCCGGAGTCTGCCTTGGCGGCTGTGAGACGCCGCAAACTGAGCCTTCTGTTTAGGCTGGGGTAGCCTAAACAACTGCAGCTAGGCGTCATTTAGTTTTTAGGGCAGCGATAATGAAAATGTGACAACAGAGAGCCTGTTTGGCACTATGAAAATGTCGCCTACGATGTTGAGAACTGTTCAAAATTCATGCTGGTACATTTTATTCAAAAGCATCAGTTGCCTCTTCATAAATAAAGGACATCTTTAGCACACTAAATATTGTTCTTCACTCTTCAAGAATTAGATCTATTTTTTGTTTTATCTACTTCCGCAAGAGCCATCCATTTAAATTCAGAATATGTCCTGAAACAGCCAAACTGCGGAGGGGGAAAATGTCTGTTTACTGGCTGACTTGCTGTGATGAGTCACATTTTGTGTAACCAGCACCATGTGATGTCCCTTGTGTAACGCAGGTTCACCTATGAGGTGGCTCCTGTCTTTGTGCTGCTGGAATACGTCAGTCTGAAGAAGATGAGGGAGATCATTGGCTGGCCGGACGGGCGAGGAGATGGCATTTTCTCTCCTGGTATGTACGTGAGGCGATGCCAACCGCACCACCCCTCTGTTTCACTGAAAATGGAACTGCCTGTGTGTGTGTGCGAGCTGTAATGTGGCAATTTGCATTTTGACGATATAAATGGAACTCGTTTCAAAGCCAATTAACATAAAATAATTTTCTTTTCCCAACTTAAGCCCCCACCCCCATCACCCTCAGTCTTTAATTTCTCCCATGCATTTTCTGTTTGACACATGACGAGGAGCACTCATTTGAGAATTTAATGATTGGCTCTGACATTGTGGACAGTGATTTTGGATATGCTGTGTCCTCTCTCGATACGCTCTTGATACGCTGTAAACAAAAGATTTTTGTGATTGTTGTTGTTTCATTATTTAAAACATGCACAGACATTTTTAAATTCTGTTACGCTTTGTGTCAGTAAGAAGCCCTGCATCATCCCCGTGACACCTGCTAGTCACGGCTGTGATGGGGACTGATGCCGACTGGCTGCAAATCACTGAGCCCTGTCTGTCCAATAGGTGGTGCTATTTCAAATATGTATGCCATGCTGCTGGCCCGCTTCAAGATGTTCCCTGAAGTGAAGGAGAAAGGAATGTCATCTGTTCCCAGACTGGTGGCCTTCACGTCCGAACATGTAGGCATATATGTCTCCTTTCAGCTGCATTGTCAATGTGTTTCTTTTTGGAGCAATTAATGTGTAAAATTTCCTTAAATCAAATGTCAAAGATCGTCCTCTCCAGTGCAGGAATAGCTTGAACTTGTTTTGCACAGTAGCTCATGTGTTCTTTGAAAGTGACTTTCACACCACCAATGCTGATATAATGCTGGCATTATGTGTGTCAGACACAGAAGGACACAAGGTGACTGGTGTGTCTGTCACATTATATGTCACTGGCTTCGCCCTTTAAAGGACATTTGAAAGATGTTGTGAGCAAAAAGCCATTCAATAACACACAAACCTTTCAGCATCAAAGCTGTTTGATATATATAGAGTATTATCTACAGACAGATTCTCTCTCATTGTGTTGTCTCATCTTTCAGAGCCATTTTTCAATCAAAAAAGGTGCAGCAGCTCTTGGCATTGGGACGGAAAGTGTGATCTGCATCAAAGCAGATGAAAGGTAAAAGTTAAAATGCCAAAAACAGTACAAAAGTGTGCTTACAGTTTTCAGGTTCTTGTACTTTACACCCTTTTCTGCTATTTTTCATTTCTACTCAACTACAATTCAGAGGGAAATATTGTTCTTTTACTCCACTACATTTATATAACATCTACATTTTTCGTCTTGTACCTGAGACCACGTGTCATAACCTTGTAAAATAAACCAGTGGTTTCCAACCATTTGGCCTGTGACTCCTTACAAAAAAGTGCAGTGTAGGTTGGGCACTTTGTCAACTTTCAGAAGTCTTTGAGAGATTCTGAAATTTGCAGATGGTCTAATTTAAAATCACTGTTTGAGGCCCAAACAGGTACAACCTAATATTACCTAATTACCTAATATTTCACAAATAACAGCAAATTTTTGAGAAAATTCCAAAAGCTGAATACAGATTTATGTATCAGAACTTGGTATTTTCTTTTTTCCTCTCCCATTAATCATCTCATGACTCCTCAGATTTATCTTTTCACCCTTTATAGGGGAGCTGAGAACCACTGGGCAAAACTACCCATAAAGTAGTTAGCTCCACCTCCATGAGCTACAACAATAAGATGCTGCTTACACATTAATGCTTTAGTATTAACAATCTTATGCTCTCATATGTAATAATATATCGAATGATGGGGCTATTACTTTCAGAAAAAGTACTTTAAATTTGTCACTTTAAGCACATTTTGTTGATAATACTTATAAGCAGGATTTCGAATGTAGGACTTCTACATGTGATGGAGTATGTTCACATTGTCATGGTGCTACTTTTATCTGAATACTGAATAATCCACCACTGATGAATTCACAAACAGCTCAAGGAGCAACTAAAGCTTGCTCTTGCTTTGCAGTGGTAAACTTATCCCAGCTGACCTTGAGAGGAGAATACTGGAGGCGAAGCAGAAGGTAATACACACTGATAACTACAAATACTGTAGTAGACTGATTTTATGCTGTTTAGTCGACTGAAAACATACCAAAACCTATTGGCATTGTTGTGTCAGTAGCTGCTTTGTGTACAACATGTTTGCGTTTATGCTTTTGCAGGGTTTTGTACCTTTCTTTGTGAGCGCGACTGCTGGGACAACTGTGTACGGAGCATTTGACCCTCTCATCGCCATTTCTGACATCTGCAAAAAGTACAACATCTGGATGCACGTGGATGTGAGTAAAACAAATAAACTGACTTCTGTGTGCTGCAGACACAAATCTGCCAAAACATCTCCTCATTTAAAACACTGTCATTGCCTTTTAACGTCAATATTTATCCACAGTAGGGATTTTAGTAAAGGAATGCGTAGAAACGCAGAGCTCACCAGTGAGTTTGATAAATCTATTATGTCTGCCTTGCCTCTAACTGCTTGCGGTTGACCCAGATAGGAGCCAGCCATTTCCTATCTAACACTGGGGATTAGAAAAACTGGAACAGAGGCTGTAAATCATCTTCTCCTCTGACTTTGCCATCATGGGCCCTCTCACTGAAGGAACTCTATCTATTAATGAAGGTGATTTAGTCCTGACAGGGGGACACCTCTATTAAGAGGCACAAATGGCCTTATCTATCATTCGTCAACTGGCTGAGATGGGAATAACAACATACTGCTACAGAGTGTTTTGGCAGCTGCTGCTTTTGTCGGAATATGTGCTTTTGTGGAGGCAGCTCCCCGTGAAATAAGTGTCTTTGGTGGCCTTATTAACTCTCAGTAGTGAACATTATGAGGCTGGGAAATCCAGAAATACTTGCAAAAACATCCACACAAGCGTCTGACATGTAGACCTGCTGTATATGTAGACCTTTTTCAAAGCTGGTACCAGTGTTTAGAGTGAACACGCTGATGGCCATCATCAAGGATTTAGCATTTCTCCTCAATTTATTCCTCTGAGGGTAAAACGCTTCTGACAAATGGAGGAATTAGTCCATCATTCAAAACTGAAATTCTTCAACTGGGCAGCAGCTAACAATCATCTTAATTAATCAATTAATTAATGCCCCTAAAGATATTGTTTACTCTCCTATAAGAAAAAGAGGAGCAGTTCAGAAGCTGGATTTTTGCTCGAAATGATTTAACAATTTATCATACATCAAAAAAGAAGCCAATTATTTGTCTGTCAACTGACTAATCGATTAATCAACTAATTGTTTCATCTCTAGACCTCAAAAAAACGTGGGTTTTCAGCTTTCAGAGTGACCCTCTGTAGCTATTTAGCTGGAGGGGGAACCTTTGGAGCATTAAAGTGACTAGATAAAACATGTTTTATGGAGAAGAGCTGTAACCACATTTGAGGTGGACAACATTGTCTGACTAATATAAAAACGCTTAACAGTTACGTTCATATAGAAACCTTTGCGTTTGTCCACTAAAGAGCACTGGCTAGTTTATCTGTCAAAAACAAAATGTCCTCTTCAGAACAAACGATGTTCAAAATTAAGTTCACACTTAATAATGTTAATAATATTATAATTATATTTTTATATTATGCATTTAGGATTTATGGGGATGAAAATATCATTAGCAGCATTGGTCTGGCTGTAACTAATGAAACCCCTGGGATTTATTATAGCGCTTCTATAAAGGTTGGGGGAACTTGAGCCAGATTTTTAAAATAATGTCACAATCAACATAGCAGAGGCCGAGAACCCTGGATCCTACATTTCCCATAACATGACAAAGCTCCTCCAGAGATACAGAAGCCTTGATACAACTGTCTGCATGTTAAATCAAAGGAGCAACTGACATCTTGTGCACTACATAACTAATAAGTTTGACATTATCATGTGTCTGTCCTGTCAGGGTGCGTGGGGAGGAAGTCTCCTCATGTCCAGGAGACATAGGTGGAAGCTGGACGGAGTTGAGAGGCAAGTGACATATTTTGGGGAAGAGGGGGAAGTGAACACAAACTGAGGCGCTAACGAGTATTTACGGTTGTTTTCGTTGACTGCAGGGCCAATTCGGTAACATGGAACCCACACAAGATGATGTCCGTCCCTCTGCAGTGTTCGGCCCTGCTGGTCAGAGAAGAGGTAGGCCTCGACTCAGTTAACAAAATCTCATTGTGACACACTGTGAATGTTCGTTTTATTGTGGTAATTATATGTTTCCTGGATCGACTTCACAGGGTCTGATGCAGAACTGCAACCAGATGCACGCCTGCTACCTGTTCCAGCAGGACAAACACTACGACCTTTCCTACGACACCGGAGACAAAGCGCTGCAGTGTGGACGCCACGTGGACATCTTCAAGCTGTGGCTCATGTGGAGAGCTAAGGTAAGAAAAAACATGGAAATTATCTCTCTTGCTCATATTTCAGCGCAGTCATTTTAACACTATATTACAAAAGCATTAACAACACCAGTGGCTTAAGCTTTTTTTCAAACCTCACCTTTTATCCAAAGCAATTCACAGAAATTATATTAGTGTAAAAGTTGAACATGCTACTTACAGGATTTACCTAATTTCACTGGAGTTAAACTAGAACTTTTAATTTTGTTTTGGCGCTACTGTTTCCTGATAATGTTGCTTTTTGACTTATTTTCTTAACATTATTTGTGCTTGACAGGTGTTTAGGTGTCAAGGGATTAAATTAAATGCAAATTATGGACATTCTTATCCAATATTTTAGCAGAAAAACACGATTTGCACATGTCTCTTCGCATTTACACGGCTGCCCTAATACCTTCAGTTTCATTAGTCTCAATAAATGTTTCACCACTACCGATCTTTTCTTTGACAGGGCACTATTGGGTTTGAGGCTCAGATTGACAAGTGCTTGGAGCTGTCCGAGTACCTCTACAACAAGATCAAAGACAGAGAAGGATACGAGATGGTCTTTGACGGGAAAGTATGTCCACATTTAACTTTCACTCTCCACAAACATTATTCATCCGTAGCCACATAATCAGAGAGAAGTAGCTAACATTAGTCTGTGTTGCTTCTTTTTCCTCAGTGTAGTCAGTGTCATTATGGGGGACTTGATTGGCATGCAGTGTGCTCTTGCTTTGTGTTGGATGAATGCCATTTTTACCTCTCGCTGCCAGTATAATGTGCTGCTATTATGTTTAATGAATAGCATAACGGCCTATAATTGCTCATGTGCATATGAATAGCATGCCGTCTGAAATATCCTCTACGGAACAAAACTAGAGCAACACAAACATATGGGGGGATGACGGGGTTATTAAGCTAAAAACCCTTTTATAAAGGGAGTGCTTGGACACCCAGAGTCATTTATAGTGAGAGCTCTTTAATGTTTCAAGGCCTATTGTTTTCCTGCTGAGCTACAAAAGGCTAAGAGCATCATAACCCACAGGGTAATGGGGAAAAGCCAAGTCCTCTGGGCCCAGGTGTTCACTTGTCTGTGCCTCCCATTGAGCCATTACATCAATCTGATGTTGAATATACTACCGCCGAACCAGCCCGGCTGTATAAATGAGGCTGGTGTGCATGGCTAGTCAGCTGTTGGTAATGAATGCTTTTCCACTCGCAGGCAGGCGGTCAGGCTGCTCCAGCAGGGCTTCAGATGCCAAAAAATAGAGCTGTGTGGGGCTTTTAGACAGATAGAGAGTATCTGAGAAGGAGGCAGGATACCTGTCTGATGCTGCGAACACCTAATGGATTTCCTTTTTGAGCTGTAAAAAGCCAGTTTCAAACAGAATCTGCTCTGGCTTGGAGAAATGGATGGACTATGGTTACTTTCAGCTCTTTTTATTTTGAGGTTTCAGTAGGCAAGGATGATTGGTAAATATGTATATATTAATGAATACTGCATTTGTTGGTATATGTTGGCATGTTTGTCAAGTATGTCTACTTGTGCATCAGACTGGATGGTTTGTTTGAAATGAATAATATATTATATATGACATTCATATTTTATCCAATCACAATATACTAAATTTATACAAAGAGATGTCAATTAATCAAATGGATTTATTCATTTTCATCCACTGATGTGTTAAAAACACTTTTATTCTCAACTTACCGTGCTAATATTATTAAGTTTTAATTGCAATGTTCTTTAAAACTTTTTTAGACAGCATTAAAATATTAAATTATGTCCTTATAAAGTTGACTAGCATGTTAGCAGACAATTATTTATTTACACATCCAGCAGACATGAAGTATTAGCATTCAGTTGGGGTTATGTCTCTGGCCACATGACAGATGTAAGTCAAATATTTACTCTTCTTTTAGCTTTGTTTTGGAGTTTTCCAACTCCTGAAGAAATGTATGGACTTCTAGCTACACTGTGTTTAATTGCTAGTTGCTAACTTTGTCTGCCTGTCAGTCTGTCGACAGCAGCTGTAAATATGTGGTGTGCAGTTCATCACCATTTTTTGATAACAAACAGCCAAATGATCCTTTAAGTTTTCTCAACATTTGTTTGTTTTATCACGACAAGAAATTTTCAAGTTCTACACACAGTGATTTTAATTTTAATATCATAATTTTTTTAACACATCACATCATCGTAAAACAATTCCACTAAAAGTTAGTAATATTGAATTATTTCCCAGCCCAGACTGTGCAGGTTTTTGTTTATACACGACTGTAGCACTTTCATTCCTCTCATCTCTTGTTCCCACAGCCTCAGCACACCAACGTCTGCTTCTGGTACCTCCCTCCTGGGATCCGCTACATGGAGGACAAAGAGGAGAGAAAGAAACACTTGCACAAGGTGGGCGAGCTGAGATAAGAAGCCTGACTTTAGCGTCTACAAAAAAAAACTTCCACTGCACCTTCCATTTACCCGAGAGCCTGTCATTCCTATCCTGCTTGACCATCGCATGTCCTCCTCATTAGGGACAACATGGACGTCCACTTATACTAAGGATAAAAAAATAAAAACACAGTGCCGTGTACGAGCTGTACTTAAATTGTGATCTTAAAACGCTGTCACAGAGGAGGCATATCACAGGCCAGGCTTGGAGGGATTGAGGCTACCCAGTTAGCTAAAGTGGCAGCCAGTCAGAGGATCCCACAGCAGCAGAGGCCTACTAATTGACAATTAGCACAAACCAGCGTTGTACGTGCCCGCCATACAAAGAGCTCTATCCTCTCTCTTTCTCCATATAACCACCCGACACAATCATAGGACATTAGATTTATATTTCCTTTTGTTTTCCAACGTTTTAGTTGGAAAAACACGGTGGATATGCCTCAGTGAAGGTAAAGAGTGTTTGGCCGGCTCGCTCTTTTCCACAGACTCTGACACTAAGATCGAGGGATGATGTAATGTTATTACTCACCGATTAGCTCGTTGAGGAAAAATGGGCTTTCCTCATTTTCCACTTGCTGTAATGACTACTCCTAAAGGACAAGGATAACTGGAAAATTGTCAAAAGACTGATTTGACGGAAATCTGCAGCTGCTGATTGATTATTTTACAGGCCTGCCAACTGCAGCGGGACACCTGCAAGAGATTTAGAAGAAATGACTATGCGATGAGATCTACAGCACTGCAGCCCAGAGGTGGAAGAAGTACTCAGAGACTTTATTTCAGTAAAAGTAGCAATACCACAGTGTATAAATCCTGTAAGATAAAAATATGTAAGATAATAATTGTATTTGAATTATTATTGCAACAAGATAAAAAACAAACAAATGTTAGTGTCACGGGGCAATTCACAACTTCATTCTTATAAGTACACGAAGACACATAAATCCCAGCATAAACAAGTGCCTTTAAATGGTACTTGAGTAGATGTGCTGACTTTCCACCACTGTGTAAGTCTCTATACACAACTAACTACACCAGCAGGCTAAAATCATACAAATGTGGTTGCTTGAGGAGTTAATCTGTTTGAAGTTTTTCATCTCAATACCTCCAGATTTATTAAAATTCTTGCTAGATTATGCTGAACCTAGAGTGAGTCACGGTTAACTTAAGCCCTTAATCTGTAGCTGCAGCAAACTGACGCCTCAAGTTTTGAATCTCGTGCATATTCTTAAGTTGATTATAGGTCACAACACTGTGACCCTTACTGCACCAAATGTGACAGTTTTAATAGATCTCCTTTAACATTCACAAAACTACAAGCCCTAAAACGATGGTCCAAACAAAGAGTGTGAGTTTCAAACTTGTAATTGAATCTGCCGCAGCTCATCACAGCACAGAATCCACGCCGCCATCAAGGCTGTCGCAGTTTACTCTGAGATAACCTCTCAACTTGACAGCAAGCAGTCAGAGTCCTGTGTGTGCTGGTCTGGTGTCAGATTTAGCTGTCAGACTGGTGGGAGATAATGGACTACATGGACCAGGATCAAAGTAGTCTGAGGAGAAAATAAGACATTAAAATGGCATTTAAAGAGTCAAGAGAGGACACGATGAAGACGTACAATTGGTCATTTACCACAAATTCACTACTCACTCACTCGTTGGTTTATTGTCTTTTTAAAATTTGGTTCATTTAGATTCACACTGCTCATTTTCAGGTGATGGAGTGTTTGTAACATGCTAGTTTTCTATGTAAACTTGTAAAATTGCATTTTTATTGCAGACTGCAGATTGTTTGAATGAGGACTGACTGACTTTCAACATTTTCATCCTTTTTATATAAATGAATTAGTGCCAACAGAGCTCAGTCTGCATTGCTCTCTCTGTGCCAAGAACAGTTTGACATTTTGAGAAATGCCCTAATTTGCTTTCTTGCAGAGAGATCAATGAGAAGATCAATACCAATAATTATCAGTTAAATATTATATAACTTGTATAGCTTAGCTTAGCATAAAGACTGAAAACAGGGGGGAACAGCTGTCCAAAGTGAAGAAATTTCCCCAATCAGCACCTTTAAATATGAAATTTCAAACCATTGCTCCACATGGATAGGCTACTTAAAATGGGTTTTTATTGCACGATTCTGGGATCAGTTCTCAAAACGAAACCTGCAGCTTTAACATCTATTATGATCAAAAGTCTGACTCTGAATGTTTTCAAAAATTGAACGTACAAGCTTATTTCCTCAGCGACCTAATTTGTTTTGTGGTCTATTATTAGAATGACGTACTCATCTGGCCAAATGAACGAGTATAAATACAGTATATAATCTCCATTCATGCTGTACTTATTATGTCTTTCAGGTGGCTCCAGTGATAAAGGCCAGGATGATGGAGTACGGGACAACCATGGTCAGCTACCAGCCACAAGGGGACAAGGTCAACTTTTTCCGCATGGTGATCTCAAATCCTGCTGCTACCTTCGAGGACATCGACTTTCTTATTGAGGAGATTGAACGACTTGGCCAAGATCTATAAGACTCATCTCACCAAATCCTCCTGTACTGTCCCCCCTTGACGGATGAATTGTTTGTCGTGAATGTACTGGTAAACCTTTTCTTTTCTCTCTCTTTCCTCCAAAGTCACATATTTAAGAGTATATTTGCGAAAAAAGACACCAATATATCCATATAGTGTATTGTAGCTTTGACGTGGACTTGCTTGGTCCAAAGCTATGTAAAAGTGCTTCTGTCTGCCTCTCCTATAGTGTAGTAGATCCCAGAGTAGTGTAAGTGATGTAACTTTATATGTACTGTGTGAAATGAAACGCTTGTGCAATAAGTCGATGAGGAAGAGTTTATTTTTGAATCATTTCCCAGTTGCCGAGTATGTTGTTAAGTGCCAAACGTGGTTGTGTTTTATTGTAACTTTATATTTTAAACTTCTGGTTCAAAACAAAAAAAGCACTTCACCTTACCTCAGCTTAATCAACTGCCTCTACATCTGCACATAGTACTTCGCGCAGTGATTTTGAACAATATTTTCTCTCGAGGGTGATGAAGAGCAGTACCAGCACATGTTAAATACGAATCCCAAACAGAACAGGCTTTTGTATTGATTTGGAAATGTGCACAAGAGATGTAAAGGAAAAGATTTCCATCAAAATTACACAACAGTAAAGCATTTATGAAGGCTTGTCGGTCCATCATGCATTACCTCGGCCTCTGACAGTTTGATCTGCAGCTTATGATGCTAATTTAATGTTGTTGCTTATTCCTGCTGACACTTTCTACTCTTTTTACACACATAATTCTTTCTAGTGTATTTAAAGTGATAAAGGCTTGTTAAACCCATTTGTTTAATGTCACCAGCTACATATCAAAATGGGTACCATTTTCCAACCAGGTGTATATTTAGCTGTGCTGAGTTTGCGTTATGTGTTATAGTGATTATATTACATGAGAATAATCAACACGTCAGAGGTAACATGAAGTTATAATCCTTAAGAACCTAATTTTTACGAAAACTAATGTCAAACATTTGTTTAGAAATAGCCATTAAAAGTATTTCTAATGGCATATCTTTATATATAAGTTATATATTATATTATATAAGTTTTAAAGGCAGTGGCGGCGTAAATTGTGCAGCCATGCACAAGGAATTCACTGAAAATTTTATTTTAAGTAAGGAATCAATTCTAATAATACAAAGTATTATGTCTCAAAGCCATTAATTAATTATCTTGCTTTTTTGGGTTATTATTGTGTATGCTAGGCAAGGCTGCGTTACCAACAAGCAAAATGAGCAACTGCCAAGGGGCCACTACAGCCCCCAAGTCACTGCATGTCAACTGGTTTTGGTAATTTGATTAATTGCACATTTGCCACACTAAAGAACAAAATCAACGGGCCCGGCATTGGTAGCTAATCCTGTTGCCAAGATGTTTAAAGGGACCCTAAGTCAAAATCTAGTTGTAAAAGTTTTATTAGTTGGCTTAATATTGCGTTTACTTGAAGCATATTCTTAAATAGTCTGTCTAATCAGAAACCAAAAGCAAATTCTCACCCTGATTAATCAAACCATGATGGAGCTTTTTGAGCCTATTGGCATCACATGACCTGCAGTACCGCCTTTGGCCACTTTGGCCATTTTAAGGATTATAACTTTAAAGATGTAAACCTCTCATCTACAGTACCTTTATGAGAGAGGCAATGTGTCAGTGGTGTATTTGAGTAAACGCTTAATGAAAGATGGAGCATCTGAAGAAACTGGGAACGGGGCAATAATAGTGTTTTGTCTGAATATAGGAACTCCAACAGGTCACTTGCACTTAAATTATTGAGGGAGGAGAAGCATCCCTTTGCATTGCAGCTGAGATTTCCTCTTTATTCATTCACAAGCAATATTCAAGTATGGGTCCAATCTTCATACCCTGCAAAATATCGACAAAAAACAGTGAATTCAAGTGTACAATAGTTAACGATAATCAAGTTTCCTACTACGCACAGTAGTTAGCAAAATAAATAAACTTCAAAACATGCTTTCTGTAAGCAGGTTAGTTGAACCCTGATTTAACAAGCAGAGGTTCTGTAGCATTTTCATTAGAATAAGTTAGAAAAGCACAATTTGCTCAACATGGTCGGTCAGTGTACAATCACTTTTGATCATAGATTGTAAATAGTATTTCAAGATGTCCTAAGTACATATCTTTGTGTATACATATGTGTATATAAGACATATAACCAGAGACTATTTGTGAGGTAAAGTTATTCATATTTTCTCTATCTCCAGTGTAGATTACCTGTATTTTCATTTTGTCCAAAAGGCTTTTTTCCCTGTGTGTATGTGTCAGATACCTGACTTGGTTTGTGACTCTTCTAGCTATTTCAAAGAAAACATGTTTCAGGGACTGGCTTTAAAGAAATGGACAGTCTTCACCGTGGAATACGTTTGAGTCCTGCTCAGAGACTCTGGTGTTTGGATTTTAAATGCAAAGCCATTTTGACTCTGAAGCACTGCGTTTTTTTGTGCACAAGTGATACTTGACAGTATGTGCCGATGTGTACCTTAATGTGTCTGTAACTGTGTTGCCTTAGTAAACATTTGCCAGTATTGTCTAGTTTTCCTCCAAACGGGGAGGTTGTGCACTTTAGAGTATACACATGACCTAATAACGTGCAATGTCCAATGGTTGTTCATAAGTTGATGTTTAAAAAAAATTGTCAAAAATGTAACTTAAGCTCTTTGGTCTGAATGTGTCAAGAATCGAGGGTCTGTTGGAAGTGAAAGCATTTAATTTTTTGCCGTTTGTAGATATTATAAAGCTTCTTGTTTAACTGTCTTGCATCCCGACAGAGAATACCCAATAGTTTGAAATGCTCTTTAGATTTATTTGTCCCAGTTCTGTTCATTTCCCAGATAAAAATGGCGAAACACACTGTGACACAGACAACATCAGATTTATTACAAAGGAATCTCACTGTGGTAGTCTTTGGAAAGTCTTTGTTTCTCTTGCTGCTGCTGCTAGACTTGCTTCCTTTGCACGTGCATGCAATGCCTTGCCTATCCAGCTTGTCTCCTATATACCTATTTCTATATATATACATATTTATACATATATACAGTATGTGTAGCTCCTGTAATTAGCTTTAGTGTCCTATGTATAGCTTTACCTGTAGATTAGTGCACTGTCGCTCTAGCCTTTACATGTGATCTCTGTGTCTTGGGCTTCCTGTAAATGTTTCTTCGTGCCGCAAGCATGCTAACCTTGCCTAGCATTGTAATCCTCTCCGCGCTTGATCTGACTATCTCTATCCTCTGTCTTTCTCTTCTGCTTGAAGAATGTCGCAGCTCAGAACCTAGAGTATTATATCTATATGTGTAGTCCCTCAGCATGTCTCTCTGAAAGCTCTTCTCTGCTCTGCACCTGTACAACCGTTTCTCTCTTTCTCTTCCGCTTTGCCCTCTGGTAGCAGTGACAATCGCGCTTTCCTCTAACGTTTCTTGGCTACCCGCTGTCGTTCTGTTTGTGTGTCTGAGACAATATGTTGACTTGTGTCATGGTGCCATAATGCCGCCATTTCTGATTTTGTTTCGCCGAGGCCCTCGACTCTATGGGATGTCCGAGAAACAGAATTAACAGGAGTTAGACTTGATTGACCTTTAACACAGAAGTATAAAAAATATCACCTGGTTTCTTGCTTAAAGGAAATGTTTGTTTATGAGAACAATGAAAATCCCTAGTACTCAGAGTGCAGTTTATTTTAACATGATATGGTGCAATTTTGAACCATATTCTGCAAATTGTTGTGCTAGTTTCTCTAGAACATTCATTTGTCCTGAACTATATGTTACTATTGGGAAAATAGAAATAAATATTGTTAAAACAAAGATTATTGTATTCCTCTGTATTTCTTCTTCTATCCTTGAAAATACAACATTTTAAAAAGCTAACTTTGTTGTGCTTCACACCGTTGCCCAAAAGCGCAGTGTTATGTGAACAGAAAAGTTGAAATTGTTACATAAACCGGTGAGAAAGTCCTTGAACAGCAAAGTGGGACATGAAAAGTGGCACTTTCACAACACCACAAGGTAAGGATGTTTCACCACTAGTCATGTTTATGTAATTTTTTTCTGACCTCCAAGATCGTTGTTATAGTGGCTCTCAAATTATCCACTGATGCTAATTACAAAGCAGCACATTAGCATAGCGTGAGAGAGGGTTTGTAATCATTGCCTGTAGCAAGGTTTCTAGATTATGTGTCTCATTCTGTGAGACTCAAAAAACACTGCACTTGTGTAATTACATGCAATCAAACACAATAACCTTTCATAACTAGTATCTTTATGGTGTTTTTATGAAATTTATAGCATTAAACTGAGACAATATTACTTTAAACATAATTACTGATTATGTAAAGTATAAAACATAGTACGCAAGCAGCAGTTCATTTGTATTGCACATTTCATACCAGGGAAAATAGCAATGTGCTTCACTGACAAGTAAAGAACATTACATGTACAGATATACAGAGATACTAACTAGTAGTCAATAGTCAAAACATGTTAAAACAATCAACAATATGCATTCCAATACAACACCATAAACTAACTTTGAACACTCACACAAAATATCGAAATAATGATGACAATAATAAAAGCATCACAGGTGTCAATAATGATCATTCTGGTGAAAAATGTGGTATTTTTGTGAGTTACTAACGTCCCTCTAGGTGGCACTGCTGTCCCACAATTTAGTCATGAAGAGCAACAGTGTATGTTTTTTCAACGTGCCTCAAAATAGATATGCACTGCAAATGTGGCTGGAATTTTTGGCAAATACAAATAATTTTGTGTTTATTGTCTCAATGAGCTGGGTTTTTGTTGTTTTTTTTAAAACATTTTTCCTCTCAATCATTTCTGATTACTACATCCTTTTATGTCCAAATTAGAGAAGAAACAATGAAAAAAAAACACATCTCAACTCTGTGAAAGGTTCCCAGATGGTTTGCCTCATCTTCTCTCATACACAGACGCACGTACAGTAGATAAAGCGGAAATCGCCACATGGGAATAGTCTCAGTCTCTTTTACAAAGACTCGACCTACGACCGCACAGAGTCAAGTTTGTTTATTTAAGTGACATAATGGCCCAGATAACAAAGTGAGACACACAGTATATGTGTGCTTTAAACAAAACATCTGGGGAGCACACTATCAGCTGGCTCTGAATGATGGCGCTCAGAGGAAATGGATGGTTTTAACATTACAAAGATGACATGTAATCTTTCAGTAAGTTAACTGTTTCCACACAGCAGTTTGTGTGGTTTTGCATGATGAGATTCAAGACACCTCAGTGCAATCAGTGTTGAAACACCTGATCATTCCTCAATAGGAGAGTGTACAATAAGAGGTAAATTGGTTATTCTACAATTTTGCAGCTTTAGACTTTAGTGTTGTCTCACTGTTGAGTAAACTGTGGACATTTAGCATGTAATCTGACTGTCAAGTGTACCTAATGTTCTCCCTGTATAGCGACACTGTTGATAGGTTGTTGTTACCATGTTACAATGTGTAATGAATAACCCTAACCCTAACCCTCTTTTGTTTGCTTAGTAGCAAAATAGGTGAGATGAGCTGTAGATTGCTACTAAATCTGTGCTAAAGGACTGCTGAGGCTGCAATGTTTGTCAGATTACACAACATGAAACATTTGTCCTGAGTGCGGCACTCAAGGTAAGGTTTATCCCCTTGGAAACATGTATATGTCTAGCAAATGTAATGGCAATCTTCCTCTTAGGTTACAAGCTAAAACTGATTCAGTCTAATAAAACAGTATATCCTTCCTTCATACAGGTTTATAATGTTCAGTTTTTGTTGAAACTGTTTTAGAGAGGTTTAATTCAACTTTACGGTCACTTTGGATGCTGTAGTTTGTGGTAACATTAGCTAGCGAGTAATGTGCTACAGAGATGCTATAGAAATGAAATCTGGGCTACGTAGTCCAAAAGCAAGGAAAAGTTATAAGGATTTACTGAACCTTAATTTCCCAAATTCCCTCTTAGTATAATATCTTCAGGGGTTCAGCCCACAGTGAAGGATACATAAGGGGCGGCATAAACAAAACCTTCAAAAAGAGCAGTGTTTATGTGTGAGTTATTTCAGAGTAAGTAAGCTTCAAAAGTGGAGTCAGCCCCCCGAGAGATCTGCACCCAGGCCGCTGCTAGCAAGGCAAAAATCCCAGACTGTATCTTTTGAAGGGAAACTTACTAACTGAAAAAGAAAAACTCTGGTCAAAACAAAGATCAAAGAAACACACTGAAGACATCACTCACACAACAACTGACACATATACAGTATGTACATTATTAAACCTTTATTTAACCAGGCAGGACACTTAAAAAAACAACTTCTTATTTACAAGGACAGTCTGGCAACCAGGGAGCAGCCTCTTGACCTCCTGAGGGGAGCGTGGAGTGAGTACAAGTTTAGACAAACAAAACATTCAGTGTTAAGGAACAGACAAGGCAAAAAGAGAAAAGTACTGATTTTTTGTAAAAAATTGCAACATCTGAAAGCCACATGCACTTTAGCTATCCTCTCTTACAGCTCACACGGGGAGTTTTACGAGCCACTGTTCTTGCTGCAGAGACAAAATGACATGTCAGCTCATCCTTCATTAATATTCATCAAGGAACTGCCTACATGTAGTCTTGACATCACATTTTGGATTCTGGTGTCATGAGACCAAATTAATTTCAATCAACCTTGACACGTCACCTCTGCAGACTGTGCTGCTGTTATCTCCCTGACAGGCAACTCAGTCTTCCACAGAGTGTAAATATTTCCATCACAGAATATTAAGAATAATGTCTAAATGACATTTCTCTGAAATTCACCCTGCAGGGTTCCTTCCTCTCGGTGGATCAGAGACGTTCCCATGTCACAACATTTTATCACCAGCGTCACCTGGACGATCTGCTCAGTGTTTGCAGCAACCACAACCATGTGGCGCACATCACAGGCCTTGTGAAGTCACAGAATACGCTAATCCTAGATGTGATTACACAAAGAGGAGATGAGCTGGTCCATACAAACACACGGGTTGCAGAAAGGAGAAATGTAGCAAACATGTCGTGAAGTCAAAGAAGTTACAGTTTTCTCAAATTTGGCCGTGATTTATGAGCAAACCAGCAGATGGTATATTCAGGGAGGCTGGCTCGAGTGAGGCTTACCAAAGCATTTTGACAGAAAGGCTAAAAGGATTCCCATGCTTCTATAAACGACTGAAGTCTTTCCTGAAAACAGACCGTGTGTAATGTGTGCAGGGCGGCTAAGCCAAGCCAGATGTTACTGTCTGTTGGAATTGGTGGCGTTCACCTCGCAGCCGTAGATTTCCTGAGCTCTGCCTACGCCCTGATGTCAACCCAGAAGCTGGTAGCTCATCCGTTAGTGTTTGCTTCACGCTGACACAACTCAGCTAATACATGAAAGCCTGGTCACCTTAGAGGAGAGGTCGCTTGCTTGGTTGACAGCAGAAGAAGTTGCAAAGACACCCTGCCCCCCCTCATGTTGTGTTATTTACCAGCTGTCCAGCTGGAGGAGATTGCCACCAAGCATGGATGTGGTGGTTTGGAGGTCAAAAGACGTCTCTAAGTTTAAAGCTCTAATCAACATCTGTAACTGTTACATTGTTAAAACAAGTCTAATAAGGCAAGAAACGCAATCAGTCAGATAATCAGTTTAGTTTTAAACAAAGTCCAAGGTTAGCCCAATGTATTTAAAAGCGACAATGAAGATAACGGGTAAAAATTTGTACCCAAACCATGTGTTGTAAATGTAATGGTAACCAAATAGGCTGTGCACCTGTGGGTTTTAGCCTCTGTTTTAGCGTCAATTCAATTCATTTATAATGGTGAATAATGGCCAACATTTAAGGGTGCTCACTTTTGGTTTTAGCTCCAAAAAGGACTTGAAACATTCATGCAAAAGTGGAAACCTCTGTAATCGTCATGACAGCTCATGACAATGTTTTTAAAATTCTTGCTTTTATTTTATATATTTTATATTATATCTGCACATGGCAACTACAGGTTAAGGTAAGGGAAAGATTATATGAAATGGACTATGGTGAAGATATTTCTGTCACAAGTAGCAAATTTTACTTGCACTTGAAAGCCCAACATGCTACATACCCATCCACCTCACTCTTACATTCCAGCTCGCCACGTAAAGGGCACAGTACTTCCTGCACTAACACTGAACACTGTCATTGGACGTCATGAGGTGTGTAATCGGACCTAATTCTTAGGGATCCTGGCCACTTTTTTGCCCCATCTGACTAAGTCAACGAAACGTCCCCATGTCCCCATGTTCCCAGCCATTATTTTAGGGATTATGATGTTATCATAACCAAAGAAATGAACTATAAAAAGGATAATAAATTGGAATTGCCATGGGCTTAAAAATGTCCCCTTTTCAACTGAATGCAGTCTTTCTATAAGACAGATAGATCTTCTCACCTGCAGATCACCAAATCCATACTGGCTGGGTTGCATCCTCTTCAATAAAATGGATGCTGGACTATTACACTTTTGTTGAAGAAGGTGTAGTTTAGACCAAAGATCTTCTGTTGGGCCGACTTCGTTAGTCAAAGTCAGTCGTAGTCATTAGCTTCTCTGACCTCGCTGTGCACCCTGCCTGCTACATAAGCATACACTATGTTCTGTTGCAAAGCACTGCACACACCCACAAACACACACACCCACACACCCACACTCCACTCTGCTCAACTTATTGTGGTATATGCAGAGTCATTTGTATGGATGCATTCAGTGAGATAGTTAATCTGTAAGCGCCTGCCGGAGAAAGCAATTAACCTCACGGACCACCAGGGAGTTGATTTGAGTGAGAGAGCATCTCGGTGCAATTTAAATATACACCAGAGGGACTCACTCGCTCACATTCAGTCAACCTATTATTCATCATCAGCACTTTAAATGGCCTCTTCATGAAGGCAGCAAGACAGGCCTTACTCCCTGTCACATAGGCTGTACATGTGTATATTGTACATGCACATACACACACACACAGGTATTTATTTCCACACCCAGACTGACTGATCCCCATGTTTCTGGAGTTTCCGATTGCCCTTGACGCAGAAATGATTAAGGTCAGCTAAAGAACAAGAAAATTAAATGCTGCATTCCTGGTGATCAGGGACACTGGAGTCAAAGTCCTATGTAGAGCCACTGCCAAGTCTGGAAAAGTTAGATACAGCATGTCCAGTATTATTATTGTCAATACCAGTATAGGTTTCTGTTGGCCAAAATATCCTATAGAAAGCAAGTATTGCTTGTGCTATACCATGAAAAGAAACAGTTTTCTTTGATAGACTTTTTCCTGTTCATTGGCGCAGAAAATCTTAGGAATTTAAAGAGCTTGGTCGTCAACTTTTTTCTGTTTGTCAGACCAGGAAACTTTTCACAGGCTGTTCAATATGAATCCCACTTTGTGTTTGTGGCTGCTGACCTGCCAGCCCATTCCCTCATGCATCAGTAACCTCTCTAATGAGGAGAAAAACACCGGCACAGATGGACGACGAAAGAGGGGAGGAGATTGTGACAGATGAGTGGATCCGCAAGAAAGAGAGGATGATGGAAAATGTATGATGAAATTAAGACTGAGAGAGATGTGATGCAGTACTTTTGAGCCCAGACACATCTGAGTAAGTCACGTATTGGAGTTCTATTCAGCTGGTTTAGGAAACGCCTCTTTCACCTCCAAAGAGACATTTTAAAAAGCTCTTAGACCAAATGTCATCCGGAATCTCACCAGCTGAATGATGTACCCTCATACTTTTGAACACAAATCCCTTAAAATCAGGTACAAATGACACCATTAAATGATCAGTGGCATCTAATGGGGCGGAATTGTAACCAGCAGCTCACGGTGCATTCACATGCTCATCGGATGGTCCCATTTCCCGAGTTGTGAAGCTGTTCAGTGTATGTTCATGTGATCTAAGTCGGGATATGGAATCAACATGTGCGCTAAAGATGTGTTGAATTAGCATTATCAGAGTGTTTAAACAACACGCAGACTTCTAGTACACTCTACATGGACAGCAAACTAACCATATTACAATTACATGTATGCAATGTGTATAAATCCGCATAAATGACTCTGCACGAATCAAAGTTCTGTAAACTTGTTTATGTCCCATGTACACTCTATTTCTCTTTGTGCAATAAAGATTTAAGGAGGAAAAAAAAATCTGATTATTCTGACACCACATGAATGCACCGCCATGGTGGCCAACACACTCTGTCAGCTCATGTGCTAAATAATATGTGTGTGCCTGCATTTGTCCAAATTTCTCCTCTTCTATACCTTCTAATAAACCAGATGACTACTTCTAACTACTACTACTTCTTCTTCTTCTTCTTCTTCTTCTTCTTTCAACACGGTGACCATTTGGGCTACTGTAGAAACATGGCAGTGCAACATGGCGAAGTCCATGTAAGAGGCCCGCTGTAGATAGAAATAGCTCATTCTATGGTAATAAAAACATAACGGTTCATTCTGTAAGGTCTTTATACAGCACTGAAAACACAGTTATGGATATTATATTATGTTTCTTTCAACAGATCCTTCTAAATGATACACACTGAACCTTTACGTGTCTAACAGAAAACATTGTTTTAAAAATGGACAGACCTACAATGTTAGCAAGTCAGAGATTGTTGGTCATAGCCTAACATAACATGCTAAAGCACAAAAACTGGTACCAAACTTTAACATAATTTTGTACATGTGGCTTAAAGTGTTATGAGTTTAGTTTTGGATTCTGTTTTAGTTGCATTTTCCCCTGTGTTTCTGTTTTTTGCCACTGTTTCATGTGAGTTTCTATTTGCCTATGTTTCTCCCGTTCTTTGTCCTTAGATATTTATGTCTTGTCTCTTATCTTAGGTCTTTATCCTGCATTTTAGTTCTTTGCCTCAGTTCTTAGTCCAGCGCCTTAGTTCTTGTTCTGCGCTTTAGTTCATGGTCTGTGTACTCCTGTATTATTTTGGCCATGTTTGCTCTGTGTTCTGGTTAATGTTAGTTTGTCTGTTTTCCCTGTTAGTGGTAGTTTTTTGGTTTATTTGTGATCTGTCTGCTTATGGATCAGTTGTTTATATTATTCTGTTTCATCTTTGTTATTATTAGTTTCCCTATGGCCTTGTTGGTGTCTGTCTGTTTTTTTCCCTGCTGTCTCTCTGCCTTGTTAGTCCTGATCCCGGTCACCTGTGTTTCTCCCACCCTGCTCGTTAGTCCCTGGTATTAAATGTTTGCTGTGTGTCTTCAGTCCTTGTGCGGTTATTGTATGTATTATGCCCTGTCTGTCGTGGCTTCAGTTTCCCTGTCTCGTTCAGTGTTCTGTCCTGCTTATTCCCAGCTCATGTTCCTGCCTATCTCTTGGAGTTTTGATTACCTGTTTGGATTTCTGTTTCATTTGCTCATGTGGATTTAATGCCTTTGGATTTTCTGGACTCAGCTCTATAAGTGTGCTCGGTTTTTGTTTTTGGAAATAAATCTCAAGAACTGAATCTGCCCGCTTCCCGTTTGGGTCATACCAACCTGTTTCCTACCCATGAATCGTAACATTAAGTGGTTTACTGTAACTCAATGTTGCAGGCAAAATCTTCCAGAATTAAGGCATTTCGAATGCACAATGGTTTTAATGTCTGTATCAATTAGTGTGATAAATTCAAAACAAAGCTGGATAAAAAAAATCAGCTACACCATTACAAATTTCCTTCACACCTCATAAATCCACTGTCGAGTGTGACTGTAACACACAGTGTGGAGGACTGCAGCATCAAACCTGACCACATGGTCTAAACATTTCCCTGCAGACAAGAGGCCTTGGCTCTTACAGTAACATCCGCTTCTGATTAAAGCAAGCCTGTCTCCGGCTCTGTCCTTTTTAAGTCAACATCGGAGCAGACTGGGGCCAGGTTTGGGTTAGGAGGGTGTTCGCCTCGACCACAAATCACCACAAATGATGTGTCTATTAACATGACACCATGTTTTATTTTTTTTATTTTTTTTAGTACACATGAACAAATGATGCAGATACATGTTTAGAGATAAAACTTTCTAAACATAAAAAGGAATAATATATTAAACATGGGGAGTTCAGTTGCTGAAAACTGTTTTTGGAATCATCAGATTTCTGTTGTGTTGAAGTAACTTCCTCGCATGCCATTGACTGTTTGAGTGAAATCCAAACACAAAAACCCTCAGAAAGCAAATAAACTCACAACAGATGCATTGCGGTGATGAATTATGTCTTTCTATTTTGCCACTGATACACTAGCATGCAAGGCTCCAGCCCATCAAGCTGCATGGCACCTTTTGTGTTTTCACAACATTTAAAATTTACAGAAATTCGTGGGCTGATTAATTTATGTCGACAGAGGCATCTGATCTGTGCCAAACTTGTATTAACTCTTGGTTTTGTGTGTAAGTATGAAAGATGAATGTGTATTTTGCCCTACATGATAAAATGTGGAACTAGAAGCAAGCACTCAGAGTCCAGATCTGTCAAGTGTGCCTGGTGGCATGTGGGTGGGGAATCAGAGTAGTGCAAGTTGTCTTATATAGATGTATACAGTGTTTTCTTACATAGATGTATTTAGCTATATTAAAGTTTTTAATAAAGTTTTTTTCTATTAGTATAGTCTCAATTTTCTTTAAGATCCTTAGTAACGGTAACAGAGGGTCCTTCGCCTAACTGTACAAACTTAATAAGGAAACAATAAACAGGATGATAACTCCAAACTTCTAAATTCAAACATTATTATTTATTGAATATTTTTTTGTAACATATGGTTGTTAGATCCCACACAAAATTACGCCCATCCCCTCTCTCCTCCCAAACAAATATCTCTCAATTGTCCCTCCTGGCTCCCTTACAGTCAAGATGGGCCCGAACATAATAACAATAGGGATTTATTCATCTCGTATGGTGCCAAACTTTAGTCGATCATAACGGGTGTGGAATTAATCTGCAGATGCTCTGGTTCAAGATGAGCCCAAACTTTTCTATGGATGTCAGTTTCTGACCCACAATAAAGGCCAGAATGTGGCCTGCATCAAGCAAGGTGAGCCTTGTTTTTAGCCTAGCCGATTAGCTGAAATGCCTTTTGCTACGTCGCGATGCTTATTGTAAAATGGCGAATACTGTTGAAAAGACAAATGCTTTACGAGTTCATAAATTGTTTTTTTCCAAAATTGTGATGAGCACACAGTCATAAATGTGCGCAAACAACATTAGCCTTGTGGGTCCAGTGGTATGCGATTAGGTTTAGACAAACAAGCAAACACATATGAAACCCCTCCAGGTTTTCAACCTTGCGGGGATAATTTAAAATTATGCACCTTATTTAAAGAGGCAATAATCAAAATTATAAGGGGTCGCTTGTTGATGAACCCACAGAGAATTATCACCTGTTAGTAACTTTTCAGCTCATTATTGTGGCTTTGCGGCCCGCAACTTCACTATCATCATTGAACAAAGCCCTAAAAACCGTCTGTACGCTACCTGCCTAATGCTAAACAGAAGACAGACAAAGTTAGCTACTAACTTTTGAACATAGTGGAACATTTTGCAGCTTAAGGGCCAAATATTTCCATGAGGAGTTGGTGGAGAGCAAAAACAGAGCTACAAGGAGAGTGTATATTTAACAGGTGGACAGAAACAAAACTCAAATTAATCTAAATTTAGCTCTGTGTCTGCTGGGTCTTCTATCAGTTTGTGTTCCACTGCCCCCAAGTAAACAAAAAATCAGTTACTGTAAGTTTAAGTGTTTAACTGCTCAGGTTTTTCATTTAAAAAAGGTTAAAGCTGCATAAACAATTTTTCTTTTCTTGTACAACTCCTTTAATCTCTGGCCTCCACACATTCCAGGAGAAAATATCTTGCTCTCTAAAATAGCTGCGAGACATTTGGCTTTGCAGCTTCACCAGCTAATTGCTACCTTTGTCTGTCTGCCATTAGGTGCTCGGCAGGTAGCATAAACTGAGATCAGAGCTTTTTTCTGCTGGAAAAAAGCTGCCGGCTGCTGGAAACGAGGTTGATGAGAGTGGAATTCGTCGGTCACAACGAAAAAAAATCTTAAATAGGCAAACTCAAAGAGTTCTTGTTGAGCTAAGGGGAACTACACTCTGTGGCTTTGTCACTACAAGTGACTAAGAGGTCATTTGATCTGTTGTTAATACAGAAAATATTTATAAGAGGAGCTTTAAAGACAAAGTTTAATATACACACCCCTCTGCTCAGTTTTTTTCTCTTTCCTGCCCTGTCTCTCTGTCCCCGTTTCTCTCTCTGATGTCTCTGAAGCTCTGCAAATGCTGTGGGTCTCATTTGATCTATAGCGTCAGACATCTGGAGCACTGCTCCACTGAAACACCTGTTTTCAATTCAAGCAACCGACAGAAACATTTGATTGTTTCTCGCAACCAGACCTTTTTTTTTTCTCCCTCTCATTGACTCACAGGCTATTTGTTATGTTTAAACCAAGGAGCAGCTCTCCTATAGGTAATAGATGGGGAAACAATTTGAACTTGATTAAGACCAATTGAGAGGAAAATACAGTGTATGACTTTCTAAGGTATTATGTCTGCAAATTTGGCACCTTAGCTGCTGAATAAGGTTGCTTCCAAATAGGTTCAGCATGTTTGAGATTAAATGGAGTGAGTAACGTCTGAATGTTTAAACTTTTACCCTTCAACTTAATGGAAAATAATAGCTGTTCACCATAAAATGTTAATTGTCATGATCGGTAAGTCCACGATAAAATCAATGTCAAGATATTGGAATTAAGGTCACACGAGAGGTCAAATGAAATGGCTGAACAGGAATGTGTTAGCTGCACATTATGCTTAATTAAATAAATATACTGTAATCATCCAACAAAACTGTGAAATATTTTTCATCTCTGATTGTTGTGGATTATTGATGAAATGTCTGTGAAGATTCTCAGTCATCCAGGTCATAGTTATCCAAGGTAACTGGACTACTGATACACTCAACTGGACTACTGAGAACTGAAGAAGCCTCTTGGATGTGAGGCGAAACATCTGCAAATATCTTCAACCAAGTGAGGTTGCCCTTGATTGTGGTCCACCTTTGATTATTTCCCTGAAGTTGACTTTTTTTAGAATAAAACCAACAAAGCAATTTAACAAGCTAAAGTGAAATTTCTTTTCTGGCAAAATATATGTACATTTTATTTGGTGTTGAATACGTATGCATGCATTGACATTCAGTAAGACATGTGCTGGGAGCCAAACCAGAAAAAAAAAATTAAACATTATGAACTGAGAATAAAGCTGAAGAATTTCAGTGGCGGCTTTGCTGCCAACTCCCTGAAACACTTAATTATGCCTAATTGTTTAGAGGACAGAACACACACAGAGGCAATTAGGAAGGATATGCATGGGCAACTCTTCACAGGGAAACAGCATTTAGGCAAAAGAATAACAAAGTATGATGTTTGCACATTCTGTAATACTATGTTAAACTATACGTGAGCAAATAAACATGATAGTCGATCACTGCATGTATTTGAATATCAACACTGTGTACACAGTACTTTTCATATCTGACAAATCTATGCATTCAATGGTGGAATTACAAAAGTCCTATTTTATAAAAGGCAAATAAATATCATCAAAAACATCATCAAATCAAACTCCTGCTTATTGAAAGTTTACTACATAGCATTTGTGTATAGCTCTTTGATGTTTCTTCAGAGCATTAAAGAAATAGTTTGACATTCTGAAAAATGATTGCTACCACTCTCGTATCAATACGGTAAATACGACGCTACCAAGAGCAGCCAGGTAGCCTATCTTAGTGTTAAGACTGGAAACTGGGAGAATGAGCTAGCCTAGAAAATCTGACGACTGCGCCTCACATTTTTTGAACCTCTTTTGTTTAATTTCAACAGAAAATGATGCAAAAATGACAATTCACCATGTCAGGAGCTGTTATTTCTTAGATATGAGCNCCCAATTACACTGCAGATTTGTATGGATTAAAAAAGTAAGATAAAACCTGTTAATTAGTGAGCATTAACGGTGCTGGTAGGCGGACTTTGCTACCTTTGGACAAAGCCAGGCTATCTGTTTCTTTGTTTCCGGTCTTTGTGCTAAACTAAGCTCACTGGCTGCTGAGAGTGGTATCAATCTTCTCATTTAACTCTCCTTTAGAAAGTGGGAAAGCTCATCTCCAAATATGTCATACCATTGTTTCAAATGCCTAACGATATAATACACAAAGGTTTGTTACATACAATATGCAAGTTAAATATGTGCAGGAACGGAAGGATATAGTTACAACTCACACACATATGCAAAAGTAGGCATGCCGGTGTGTGTGTACACACATATACACATACACACACATACATACATACATACATACATACATACATACATAAAAGCACCACTGCGCTTGTATGTGCACACACTCATACTGTACAAACACACACACAGACACGAAGAATTGGTCACTGTTCAACCAGCCGAAGTACTTCAAGCAAAAACAGTACTTGTAAATCATACCCAAAATACAATTCACAATAGATTAGATAATTTAGACAAACAGTCTAAACAGGTGACAACATATGTGTAACAAATGAATGAAGTCTTTTATCAACCAGTATTTTTTCCTTAATTTGGTAAATTTTTGAATCTGCTCTGCAATTCAAAGTCGTTCATTAGGCGTATTAATGACAAAGGCTTCATCCCTTCTTGGATCACACTGAAACCCAGAGGATTGAAATGTTAGTGCCGCCCTCATGTGTTATCTGGTTAACTCGTCCGCGGAGACAGTCTAGAGTAACATAGACAGCTGTACCATTGTGGACCTGAAATGAGGCCCTCAGCCCAATACTGGCCCACTCACTCCCTTCAGGCATATATCCAGACACCTGCTGAGCAACAGGACCCGTCTGCCCGCCCTGAACCAACACCCGCTGCAATGTGAGTTTTACAATATTGCAAGAGTGTATCAGCTTCAGGTTAAGGGCTATGTTCGCTGTCCCTTTCTCATGGAATATGAAGTTCTTCCGGCTGTTTGGCTCGCCTGAGCGGGCCAAATGAACTTGCGTCGTGTCCGGGCTGATCTGCTGGAATAATAGAGGCTTATTCCTGACCGCACCAAAGGGCAGACCAGTCCTGGACACAGTAGCAGTCAGAGTTGACGACACTGCCGAAGGAATCCAGATAAGGCTCAGCATACTGATCCCTGTGCTGTCCCCAAAGTAGCGGATGTTACACTGGGACGGAGATGTGATCTCAAAACTAAGCGTGTCCCCGCTATCAACGCTCACAGCACCAGAGAGGGTGATGGAAGTGTCCCTGTAGTTGACGCCTGTCTTGAAGGTTTGCATCGCCTCCTGGCCAGTCCCGTTGTGGTTGGTGTAGGCAATCAGTGAGAAACCCTCTCGAATGCAGGTGTGGCCCATAGAGTAAAGCGCCTGTTGGAGGACGAACTTCACAACACCGCTTTCCGTGAAGCGCACACCGCGGTTGTCATGGGTTAGAATGATCATATACGGGTCAGACACTGAGGTCACGCGGAAAGTTGGGCGATAGTTGGTCTGGTAGTGGGTCAACAGGGACATCTGTGCTGTCATAGCCACGGCCCCGGTATCATGCGACAACCACAGCAGGCTGAAAGAGGGACTGGTGATATCATAGACGTGTAGATCCTTGCTCTGGTTGCAGTGTTGATTCGGACTCTTCAGCAGCAGAGTGAAGGTGTGGTTAGGCTCCACCTCGACTCCGCTGCTGACGGTGACCCCCTGAAAGTACTTCCCATCCGGCTGTTCGATGCGAACACCACTGAGGTCCTGACCCTCCTCCTCCTGGCTGCCATTAAGCCTCATTCCCACCTGAAGGAAGTTCCTGCAGCTGTGCTTAATCGCAAAGTTATGATCCAACCACACCAGGCCATGCTGCAGGAACGTCACCTGCCCTGCCTCGTTGGACAACAGATCAGTGCTCTCTTTGCCTCGGATGTTTAGCTGAAGTCCAGGGAAGATGTGGTTGCCAGAGGCACGGGCAGAGGGCACTGCCACTTTGGCCCCCCAAGACTGGGAGAGTCGGCTCTCTGAAGGCTGGCCGCAGACAGAGTCACTGATAGTTGTGCATGAAACAGCGACAGGCTCTCCGTCACAGTCGGAGCAGGCCTGGCACTCCTGCAGCTCCTGGTTGTAGAAGTAGTCATGACCGCACAAGCCCATGACTGCTTCCCTCTCAGGAACGCCCAGACACCTGAAACCCCCTGTGCAGTTAAAGACAAGAGAGAATGGAGAAACTAAGGAGTAAAAATAGGGTCTAACAGCTCTGCAGGCATGTTATTCGGTATATGATTGTTTTGACAGGACAAAAAAAGCTTTGGTTAGTCAGCATTGTAGCCAAAGATAATATAAAAATAAGAGGTTAATATCATTTCTTTACACAGCCCACAATTAGGGGACACATTTTGCTAGAACAAAACAACAAAAATAATTTGCATTTAACTCACCTGGAGTATTAAGGCATTTTACTCGCTCTCCACAAATGTTTGGTAATTCAAGGCATTCATCTCTGTCCTGCAACGTAGACAAACTAATATTATCATCATGAATACATTCAGAATGTTAATAATAGGATTCAGTAGGTTTTGGCTGCATTTCTGAAAGCTGATACCAATATAATTGCTTTTGCACTGAAACTGCAAAGCAGATGTTTTTATGCTGGTGTTCATTACCTCATGAATACATTTTCAATATAACAAAAATAGAAAAAGCATCCATGTTTTCAACCAAAGTTTTTATTCTCATTAGGGTTTATATCAGCCACTGATGCCCAAGAGTGAATCATTTTCAATTCAATTCAGCTGATGTTATATTTGGGCCTTTCTGACATAATTATGCTTTATAATCACTGAATGATAACACCAAATACACAACTATCAGCTGAAACTCATTCACACTTTTGTTTGCAGTGGCTTTGTTTTCACACATCACAGATTAAACCATTTTATGAGAATATATCAGTCAGACAGCGACAAGGGTTAGCCAAAAAGGCAATATCAGTATGTTAAAGGATAATACCTGGCACATCCTGTCTGCGGTAGGAGAACACTGTGAGATCAGAAAGAAACCCGGTGGACACATGGTGCACTTCTGACACTGCGGTGGGTCCCTCTGAAAATCACAGAACTCCTCCTGCCCACAGGGTGAAGGGCATCCCAGTAGAGGCTGGGGAAAATGAGCCTCTCCAACTACATCCATCACCTTGGAGTCTATGTTCATTTTGTGGACTGCGTAGGACTTCTGCAGGTGGCTGCGGGCCTGGCTCTGCAGACCTGCCAGGTGGTTCTCAAAGTAGCTCTGCAGCTCACCCTGCAGGCCCTGGAAGGAAACCTGTTTGACGGTATCCGAGAGGAGTCCGTACTGGGCCTTCACCACATCCATCTGCTCGTACATGCGCCGCTGCTGCTCCAGGATCTCCCTCTGTTGGGAAAGTAGAGCCTCCTGTTGGTCGGCGAGCTTCTGCTGCAGGTCTCTGATGACCACCTGCTGGGCTCGCAGGGCCTCCACCAGCTTCTCCTGCCCCTTGGCCAGCTGGAGGTGCAAGATGAGGGCATCTTCTGAGGGAACTTCATTCTCCCCTGAGAGGATCATAATGCAGAACGAAAGATAGGATCAGACAAGTTCTCATTGTTCAACACTGCAGGGGAGGAAGTGATTAAATTAGATTAAGACTGATTCGTTTGATTTGTGCAAATAATGTTGAACAAAGTGTGAACATCCAGTGACCCCATTCTATTGGTGTAGCCATGGCAAGTGCAATGAAAGTTTCCTGTATGGACCAACATCAAAGCACTCTACATTTTCTGGACAATTGACTCTGAGACATTTTTCCACTTCAGCTGCTCCAGTTGCTCTGCAGATATCATTTTGGGCTGAAGGACAACAAAGTCTTCCTTTGCTTTTACACATAATCCCCTTTTGCTGATCACTGGTGGACTTAAAGCAGTTAGGGTAAGTCAATCAAGGGTGATATGCATTTGGTTAAATTATGTACAACATAATAATTCATCAACTTTTTTGAAGATCATCACTCAACCAGAAATGCCTAAAGGCAAGTTGATGAACTTCATCAGCGTATAATCATCTAAACACAACAGTTGAAAATTTTAGATGACAGTGATGATGATGATGATGATGATGATGATGATGATGATGATGATGATGATGATGATGATGATGATAGCAGACCTGGCTTGATGTCACATGTGAGCTGGACACCCAAAGGCGCGCTGCCAAGTTCCGGCGACGGATATCCAAGCTCCGGAAAATCTCCCAGAAACTGTGCGGCTCTGTCGGACAAATGGACAGGAGGAAGCTGGCTGGCGCTCTCCTCTGAACCGGCCAGACATCCTTCTCCCACACAAGACTTTGCTCGCGCTTTTGGTCGTATCCTCAGTGGCAGCCTGCACTCGATGCCTCTACAGTCTCGGGTGTCATTAGTGGGCTGAAATGGTTTCACAAGAGGGGCGCAGTCCGCATCCGTGCACCCTGCAAGTAAAAGTTCAGGCGCTCTTATGCGTGCGCCGCCGCCGCCGCCGATGTCACCGTGCCGCCCGCGAAGTGGCTGGGCAGCCGGATAGGATTCCGATGCTGCTCTTGGAGAGCTCGGGTATGCATGGTGCTGGCTGGCGACGATCTGCGCCGCTCTCCCCTGCGTTGTCGGGTTAAATTGCCTCGGCGGTCTGGAGGATCTGCTCCCCGGACAGTGCGCTCCTGTGCACGGTCTTGGATCGACGGTTTCCGCGCCGTAGCAGTGCGTACCCCGGCAAATCTCTGCGACAGCTTGCAGTGACATCCAAGACAGCAGCAGCAGCAGCAGTCCTGGTGTTACTAAAACCATTTTGCATCAGCTGTATCTGTCTTTCTCTGCAAAAGAAGAAAATGCGAGTTAAGCTGTTGATCCCAAATGGTAACTCCTCGCCGATCTTCTCGTTTAGATTAACCCCCTGTCTGTCACAACTGAAAACAAACTTTATCATACTTGACACAGAGACTCTTGATCTGCAGTTCTTGACAGAACATTACCTTCAGCTCCAAGATTTGGTGAGATTGGGTTTCAGTAAGGAATAAAAAACATTAGACACACGCATTACTGCGGGCTCTCTCCGTGCCTGACCCACTCTGAGGGTTCCTGCACTACAATGTCAGTATGTGGCATTCCTAAGACTTAATTAGCATCAGGTTTCCCCGGCCACAAATTAACCCTTCACCTTCCGTCTTTACAGGAATTCCCCATTGAGGTGAAAGAAGACAGAATGAAACATTTTCTTGATCACAAAATGGAAATATTTGCTCCCATTTTCATTTTAAAAGTAAACACAAAGGGACATGTTGTCTATACATTGCCAAAATTATGTTCTCCAGTCCTGTCGTCTTTTTTCGGTTGACTGTCACTTTTCATTCTGCTCACTGTTGACTTTCCTATGACCTTATGGCCATCCAAGTTGGAAAAAGTGGCAGTGTTTTTTGTTTAGCTCATCCTGATTGTTGAGACAGCTGCTGGTCCTCAGCCTGCTTGTCAATACCGAATGTGCCTCTGTATAGACAGAGCCAACAGAGGTCAAACTTTAGTTGAAGGGGCCTATGGCAGAAGTCAGGAATGCAAAACTCATAGCTGGTTTTTGGACTCTCTCCTATGTTTCACTTTAGTGCCTCAGCACAACCACATGTCCAGTGGGAGGTTATCTGAGATTGATGTGTGGTGGGTTTGTAGTTTTGGCAGGTTCATTTTCTGTTTTCTGATTATTTCAAGGTCAGGCAGGTATGGAAGCCAATTTCTGCAAAGAAAATTATGAAAATTGGACATTTGGCTATGACAATAAAAGTCATAAGTCAAAAACATATCTCATAACTTTGACTGACTGTAGAATCACTCCAATTTGACTTATAATTCTGACTAAGTATCTCATAACTTTTTGACATATTAATTGAACATTATGAGATACTATCTCATATATGTGGCTTATGTTTTGACAATTTGCCTTAGTTTTTCATAATTTTTAACTTAATATTTAATAATTTATTTACTTATTATCGCATAATTTGGACTCCATAGACAGATGACTTTGACTCATATTAAACTTTGTTTGTTGGATCCTGTTGGCAAATTAAATACTGCCTAGCAGAGCAGGATGGGCAATTGGAAACTTTCAAAAATTACTCGCTTACTGGTAAAAACATCTAGCTAAATGTTTATTTTACTCCTGTAAGCATGCAGAGTGGATCAGTGCTCCATAAAGAAAGAAGAGCAGGTTGGTACCAAGAGCTGCTTCAAACCACCCACTGAGTTCAGAAGTGTTTGGCTTGTAGTACAGTAGAGTACAAACAGAGGGCACTATAACACTCCGATATGCATCACTTTTCACCTCTGCAGTACTACATTTGACTAATGCATTATCATGTTGCAAGGTACCCACTGTTTTTGTCATTATCACCTCATTTCTTTCACTGCAGAAACTCTCAAGACAAGTCGTTAAAGGTGTGTCAGAGCACTCAGATTTAACATGATGGTGACTAATGGCTTAAAAGTATGCCCTCTCTTACACCTCACACCTTACTCACACCATCTGGAATCCTGCAATACTTTAAAACCAAAATACTGCTTAAACTTGCAGTTCCTATTTTATTTGAAATGCACAAAATTTGCACAAAGCACACATGGACAGAAACCATTATAAGTATCCTCTCGGTTAGATGGCCCTCAGTGACTGAAGAGTGGCTGCAAAGACGCAACAAAGCAGAAAAATCACCCCTCTCTTTGCTGCCTAGCACCACAACAGTTAATCAGTGTATCTATTTGAGAAATATTCTCCGTGGCACCGGTGTGCTCGTGTGTTTGGGAGATTCTTGGAGTTAATAGAAGGCTGTCATCGTTCCATCTCTTTGTCAACCCCTGAGAGAGGGAGGAAATGAGGGTGGCTGGGACACATGCCTGTACCCCGAGTGTTTGTCTAATACATCACGAGTCATGAAAGGCTCTTGGACGCGTTCAAGGTTATTTGGTCTCCCCCGTGGTGCTCAGCTTCATTGTATGATGACAGGATTTTGCCACAGAGGGGGTGGTCTGCCTTTCCCATTGGAGCAGAGGCTGGTCTTGGGGGAAAATAGGTCACAAAGTGCTTATTATAGCATGAGAAATGCATATGGAAAGTAATATTTTCCTTTTTAAACAGATTAAGGAGCTGGAATTGGAAAAGAGACAGTTAAAAGTTAATAAAAGAATAATAATGGAGCTTTTGTAAACTAAGATTTTTTTAAAAGATGTGAAATCTCTTTTTTTTTGGCCTCCCAGGTTGACTCAAGGAGAAATGCAAATAAATAGAGCTATCCGTGTCTGCATGGTCAGATAAGAGCCAGAGGCTATTCATAGCTTGACAGCTTGACTCTTGTTGGTTCCCCCCCTGAAGATATCTGACCTTGTTGCACCACGCAATGGTCTTAAGATATTCCTTCCTGATTTTAGGGAAAGATAAAACGGCTCATGTGTAAGAGAAAGCCATTTCTTTATGCCTAAGTCGCCTCTTTTGTTTTAACTTTATTAAAAATGTAGTGCGGCAAATAATTCTCTATTTATGGATTGGTCTAGAAGTGGAACACAGAACACCACGAACGCTCAGCTGGAGTCTGGTATCCTTCACCGTGACTGTTCACTGTGACGTGTCATGTTACCACTCCTACCTAAAGACCTGCTGTAACTCAGTTTCAGGGAGGTCAATTATTAACTAAGACGTCACATTCCTTGTGCTGATTCAGCCGTTCTCTCGATCCCACCGAGACATTGCTTTTTTCTTTTTAAAAAAAAAAATCTTTCTAGAAGTTTCCAAAAACCTTAAGTTCAAGTAGTTGTCAACCAGCACCATGATTGGAAGTCACAGCAAACTTGACTGTTAGTTTTCTCCTGGCCTGCCCATGTCTGCGGCTTTGAAACAGTTGAGGAACAGTGCCGATAAGGTGGCTGTTAAGGGGGACGGCCCAGTGCTGCCCAGACAAGACTGTTGTGAAAGATTTGAGCTCTGAGAAAGAATGCAATGACAGGCCTGGACCTGAACTTCCGCATTAAGCAGGAAGAAGTTACTCAGAGAGCCAGATGCAGATCCATCAACACACACAAATCTGCCTGTATATGACTGTTTTCTGGGGTTGAGATTTATTAGAGAATTATTTTGAGGTGGAACTGATGTCCATGAAGCGGGTATCTTGAAACTCACTAGTGAAGCAAGGATTAATACATTTGAAAAGGTGAGTTACATCTCTGTTAAGTTGGATGTTGTACCTTCAGTTAACGGTGTACACCCATAGCTGCTTTCCTACATGACCGACTGTTCTTTGTTGTTTTTAGTTGATTGCGTTTTTTTCCTCCAGCTTCAGCAGCTTGTTTTTAACTGGAAGTGTAACACGGACAATGCTTTTTAAGACAAACTGACAATCTTAGACATCAATCAAATTATGTGATTGAAAACCTCCTCCTTGACACAGAGTTTTAAAAGTTGTTAAATTATGTAAAAAAATTACACAAAATGGTTAATGTCACCCAAGATATCTTTGTCCTCATACGATAAGGCTTAATTAGGTTGCTGTATAGTGATAAGGGAACCATTATCCATAGTTTAATATGTTGAAAAGGATGTTCTTGTCTTCTTTCCAACTGGGTGGACCCCACTGTAATTTCAGTATGCTGTATGACTCAATAACCACATGAAACTGATAGGGTTGGCCTCCTTTTTTAAAGCTAATGGTTCTGTCAGTTGTCCCTGTTGATAGGAACATTTTGTACATTTGGCTTTTCAGACGAAATTAAATCACAGAAAAATGCACTGAAACCTTATCATTGCAACCATCCATTTGGAATAACGGTGCAAAAACCATTTAGTTGACAAGCTATGTTCTTTCTTTGACTGCTGTCAAGCCAGGAAAGGCTGCAATATATGTTCAGACAGACTGTCCAATGCAATGACTCGTGCAGAGGGGATTTTCTTGTTATAAAAAGCGTTTTTTCCCATGTAAATATAACCTGTTGGTGGAAATTAGTGTCCACGCTTGATTTCTACAAAAGCACAAACTGTCTTCAGCAAACATAGATACAATCTTTTTTGTATTGTTAAATGTCAGTTATGACTCGTGGTTTTCATGCCCTGCAGCATTTTGTTTCTGCTGCCGAGCCTCTAATTTGCCTACTTTGCAATAGAGTACATGCAGTTGTGTAAACACATCTGCCTAACACCCAAATATCGATATTTGATCCGAGTAAGAGAGGGAGTTTCTGTACATTATGGTAAACATGCTGTGCTTCGATATCTTAGAGTTGTTGTCTGTTTTCCATTTTCTCGCCTGAAACTTGAGTTACGCGAGGCTGTATCGTATATTTCAGATTTTTTAGTGGGGAAAAGTTTTCTGGAGGAATGTAGAAGTCACTTGCATGCTATATTTTTGTCTTTTTTTCTTTGCATAACAGAATTAGAGTGCTGTGTTTTCACAATGCATAGTGCTGGTTTGGAATGGCGCCAGATTTCATGCCTGAGTGTTTCCAATAATATTTATATATGCTGACAAATCACATATTTTCTGAGTGGTTTCTGGAAAGAAAATAGAAATGGTGCAAAGAGGCAGTGACATACGTTAGTGTCCAAAGTAGTGTGAATATGAATTTACTTTCTTACAGTAAATGCAGTTAATGAAGGGGAATGAAATGATCCCATTATTCTCTTCACCTTACTTTACAGAGGTCAACTTACATTTGTCATCAGTTTGCAGAAACATTAAAAAATGAGCTTACTTCTGAGCACTTTATGCGTCAGTAGTGGTTCTCCAAATTGCACCACTTTCTCTTCTAACTATGAAGGCAAACCCTCAGCTTAATCTAGCCGAGGGTTTGATAAGAAGACTGATAGTCTACCACTCTCATGTCTGTACATAAAATGAAAGTTTGAGCCAGGAGCTTGCTTAGCGAGCTTAGTTCTGTCCAAAGATTTTTTAAAAATCAGTCTCCCGGCACCTCTAAAGTTCACTAATTAACACTTTATGTCAACGCAGCAAACTCTGGGTTTGAAAAGTAAAGTCAATGCAGAAGTGCCTAAAACCTGCATTGTTTCTTGCCAACAGGGGGCGACTCCATTGGTTGCAGAGCCTTTGGATAGAGGCCGGCTAGCTTTTTCCTTTATGCTTTGCTAAGCTAAGTTATTCGCCTCCTGACTCTAGCTTCATATTTTACAGTCTGATATGGTATCAATCTTCTCATCTAACTCTCAGCAAAACGTATTCCTTAAAGTAATACTTGGGCTCAATAATCATTCTAATAATTGTTACAGTACAGCGGTATGGTTAACACCTCTTCTGTGGTTCTCCTGTGTTTTATTTTCAATGTCACACCTACGAAAAAGTGTTTAAGTTTAATGTTAATGTGCGGAGTGAGTTTATTTTGCCAATTTGACAAAAATATGAATCCAAGAACACACAGTGTTTACGTGTTCTGTGTGGCTTGTTTGTGAGAAAAGGCCTGACGTGGACCAAAATCATACTGTAATTGTTAAAGGGAGATCTGTTTGTATTGCGGTTGTCATAACACCAAATAAAATGTAACGCCACAGGGAGAAAATAATTAGGCAGTGGAAATAATAGAGATTTTTTTAAATAACAAGACCATGTGCTTTAGTGTTTTATGTCAAGTATTGCATTTCTGGCAACACAATCGCAAAACATTACATCAGTGTGCAGAATATCACATAAACCCCACACCAAATGCAAATTATGTTTTCAGTTCATTACAATATGAGTTAAGGAACAACGGCATAAATTTTGCAGGTGGCTGTTCATGTCACCATTTCCTATATGATTTCAACATGCACGAGGCAGGAAACTTACCCGTTACCACTTCCTCCTTGTGCAAACCATTTGTGTAAATGGGTGGAGGAGTGGGCTCACATGCTACGACCCACACAAATGCATGTCACATAGAAATGATTTCCTAACACTCATAGAAATGGCGTCATTAAGGAAAATACTTCACACCATCACACCCAAAGTTTTTATCTGTTTTTCAAATGCATCTAAGGAGGTCCATAGTTTCTCATAAGCTTCAAACTGTACATGCAAACCGTGTGTTCTGGGTCAATGCTGATCCATTTGACCTTCAAACAGAAAAGTCATGTCATAGCTGTCTGAACTCTTGCCTGGAACACCAGATCAATCACTCTTGTCTCCTCCACAGTGTGAGTAAGGGTTTGCCTCGTGTGTCTTACTCTGTTTTTTATTAACTCTACAAATGTTTTCTTTTTTCTTGACAGATCTAAAAGTTTACTAAACAGATTCCAAACTGTGCAGTGAGTTACACTTTGTTAGAGATAATATTTTCATATCTAATGTACCATAACAGCAGAAAGAAAGTGGAGATTTGGTTCTGTAAACAACTCTTTGAGGAAGAGAAAATCTGATTGGTCGAGTCAAACAAATGAGATTAAGGGGTGGGCAGCGTTGAGAAAACATTTTTTTGTAGGTTAGTGGCTAAGACTAAAAGGGAAGCCTAAAATAATGGGTTGTGTGAAGCCAGAAGTGTGCAGAAGTCATAGTTACTGTACCATAACTTAAACCACACCAAGCCTTTACCCAACCCAGCTCTTTCAAATATAAACCAGAGCACAACCATATTCAACATCATATTCAAATATAAGCATTCAATCATTATGCAGATCAAGCACAGTCTTTCACAGGGCTACAGAAACCACACTACATTACCTGGGTTGGCTGGTGAGCCTTCCTGCTCTTACACTTTCAAGATAGCCTAGCTCATAGTGTACCGAAATCATAAATGCTTCGTCTTGAGTGAACAGAAAGCAGTTTGTTTTTGTTTCAAACTTTATACAAAAGCGGTGCTGTGATGTAAAAACTAATATCATCATGCTAATATATTCACAATAACAACATGCTGATGTTTAGCAAGTAGTGTTCACCATGGTCACCTTAGTTTAGCATGTTAGCATGCTAACATTTGGTAATTAGCACAAAACACCAGTGCAGTCATAAGGAAACATCACCTGGAAACCATGTCTGTACAAAATGTTGTGCCAATCCAGCAGTATTCTACTCACAAATATTTGACTCCATGATGAAGCAAGAGTAAAAGTAAGGAGATCACCAAAGTCAGTAGGATTATAAATGGTAATGCAAAGTTTCGTGGCGATCCATCCAATAGTTGTTATGATATTTCAGTGTGGAGCAAAATGGTGGACTGACGTACTGACTGATCATTTGTAGCCACAGAACCACAGACAGAAGGTGCAACAAGTGAGCTGTCTTTTAAACACTAGTCAGGGTAGTTTATTGGTTATGGGGCTCCTTCAATAACTCAGAATTGACTAGCTTTGGTTTATGTCACGGGACTTGGGCCGTGTGACTTACATAACATTGTTAAGGTCCGGTACTCCTGTCGCTCAGAAGTTACAGCAGCCATACTTTTGGTTGAAATGTCCTAAATCAGAATATTGCACGCTTACTTGCTCATTCACTGTAGCGCACGAGGGATCATAAATGAGCTTTAACTGTACAGCACGTTCTGGAGTTATTGAAGCGAAAACCTCGGCATCACTGTACTGTGACTGAATGAACTCCCACTGACACCTTCCCACTACTGGTCATGTTCCAGTGTGCAGGGACTTTGTTTTGACTGCACATTCTAGACCATCATAACATTTACTCTGAGAAATAGGGATTCAAATGATAAATGTGTGAGAGACAAAATGGAAATCTCAAGTGAATCTTCAAGAGTTGTTTTCAGGGAAAACACAGCTACCCAATCGTTCAACGGGCTTTTTTGCTACTTTAGACTGAAACTATGAAGCTTGATGATGCCGACATTTCACGTCATGCATCTGCAACTGTATAAATCTGCAGCGGTCAGGCATATGACTCTCGAGACTTGATCAGCAATTTATAGCTAACCCCAGTAGCAAGCATACTTTATACTGTTCGTGGTTTCTTGGTCAATTTTTTGTCAGCATACATACAGTTCGAAATTAATTGTTATTGTCAGAAATGTACATTTTAAATGTGTAATATTACTGCATGATTTAAGTCTTTAATGATATCATTGGGTTGGGGTTACTGATTGTAGAAGTAGAGTTGCAGGATGGATTTAAAATAAACTGGAACTTGTGCAAGACTTGTTTAATTCAGTGTTAGCGTAGCATTCAAAAGCAGCAGTGTTAGAAGATGGTTACTATAAACATGTGAGAATTGTTCACCACAACAAGTTCTGGCGAAACATGAACATGCCTGTAAGCTGTGCATGCATACTTTTCTTCCACCAGTTTGGGTTGGAGATGTTTTGCAAGATATCATAGCCTCAGGGCACACATATAAGAGCAACGTAGCAGTACTGTGTCTTTGCACTGGCTGCGTAACATGCATGTGTATTTAACATTTGTTTCACCATGCAGATGGCTTTTCAGTCCACACATTCCTCCACTGTCATGACAACCATATCCAATCAATGCTGCGTCCTTGCAGCACCGATCAGGTCATTGATACGCACGGACAATCAGTTTTTCTCACATAGTAAAAAAGTTCACAGTCTGATCTTTGAATGTTTTTCTGTGTCTGACACTGTTGTTGTTTCTTTAAACAGATGGAAGACATTGACGCCATGTTCAGTGACCTGCTGGGGGAGATGGACCTCCTCACTCAGGTGAGCTAAGGCAGCTAGAAGACATAAACATGACAAGACAAAAACTATGAATGTTCTTACAGTTTATTCACTTCACTCAACATCTTTAGTCTTCTTTATAACTGGCGACCTGTCCAGGGTGTACTCTGTCTTTCGGTTAATGCCAGCTGGGATTGGCGCCGCCCCTCGAGCAACCCTGTACACAGGATAAGCGGTTGATAATGGATGGACATATTTTCTCATTTTACTCATCATTTCTAATTATTTATTGTTATGTAAGTGGTAGCAGACCAGTTTGCAAAAATTAACATACAAATATCGTTGCAGGAATAAAAAACAGGTTACAAAAACTTATCAGAAAGAAAATAGTTTAAAAAGTTAAAAAAAAAATCATTTTCTAAAGTGTGCTTGTTGTTAATTCTCCCACCTTATACCATATATACACATTTCGTCTTTAGAGACAAATGACAAACTCACTTAAACCCACCATCAATCACAGAGACACCCTAAACGGGTAAGCACGACAGACACAGCGGGGGGAAACACTCTTTGTGGTCATCTAACAACCATAAATTACACTCCATTTTGGAGGGGAGGTCAAATGGCAAACTCCAGCTAGCCAGCTAGAGATTACACAATTTTTCCTTAGTGAAAGGCCCTGCTGATCACTTTGATGTTGCTTTACAGCCCACCACTCATTTTAAATCACTTCCATTTTGCCACAGAGGCTTAGTATTACACAAAGGTGTAATACATAAAAACATATGGTAATGATATACGTGTAAATATTATTCTTTCTTCTTACATGATGTTTGGGGACAGTTCATGTTTCATTGCACTCGGTGCGTGTTGTGGATTAACTCGCTGAGCCACTGGGGGTCTTGTGGCTGTACAGATATTGTACTCATGCTCCTTGTTTGTTCTTCCCTGCAGAGTCTCGGTCAGGAAACAGTACCTCCTGCATCTCTCCCCAGCACCCACAAGGAAGTCAACTTCTCCATTGGCTTTAATGACCTGAATGGTGAAATAACATTTTGTCTGTCTTGCTTGTGTGTAGAAATACTAAGAGCTAGGTGTTGAACTTTCGCACCACAACTTACTACAAAACTGAAGTTGTGCAAGTGGAGGATTTATCACACCTTTCATCAATTATCTAGAAAATTGCTTGGATAATCGGTAGTGACGTAAAGAGGTAGAAAAACAGCATTCAGTTGCTCTGCTGTATATCTGGCTACTGTTCAAGAGGTGATTTCAGACGAAGATTGAGGTCACTGTACGGGCTAATTACTCCTGCTCTTGGGTTGTAAAACAAGCAGGTTAATGTTGAAGCAAGGTTACAGCATCTGTTGTTATTAGCACTCTACTTTAAGTGTCCTTTTCTCAGTCTTTTTAGATTGTATGTCATAAAGTACTCCAGTCTTGTCAGATCAGGTTTATCAAACTTGATCACAAAACAAACATTGGTGTTTTCTAAGACTAAAAATCTTCTAGCTAGTAACTTTCAGTGGTGAGCTAAATACTAATATAAGCATGTTTATTTTTATACTTTATTTATACTTGTCCCTCCTTTGTTCTCCTTGTTCATAGCCGTTATGTTTATTTATGTGTAAGCACACTGAGAACATAAAAAATCATTCAAAGTACTTGTATATGAACTTACGACAGCGGTTCTCAAATTTTTTCTGTCATGCACCTCCACCCCAGCAGAAGCAAAATTGGTTTCAATTTTTTTTTTTTTTACATCAGGGTGTCTGAATTAATTTTTGAATTAATTATTGAGAACCACTGACTTACACATTCTTCCCCAATAATGCTGATTCTGATTCTGAAATTATTGGAAAATGGAAATGGAGGATGGCACTAGACTAGATGAAAGGTTAAAGGCATCACCAAAGTTATGATTCATCCTGAGGGGTAAATGAATGTGCCAAATGTCCTGGCTATCCATCCAATAGATATGACATTTCACTCTGAATCACAAATATCAACGTCACAGTGACTCTAGAGGAAAAGTCAGGGGGTCACCAAAGTCAGTAGATTTCATCACCCGGGGACCACAAATTTCTGTACCAAATGTCACGGCGATCCATTCATTACTTTAAAAATAAATAAATTTTATTACAATAGCTCACGAACAATGGCCACCAACATGGTTGTTTTAGAGCCATGCTGCTAGTGTGTATACGAATGCAACCTCTATAAAAATATAAGCAAGAAAAAGGTTAATGAATCATCTAATTCTTCAGCCCAGCCTGTACTACCAGCCTTTATCCATTATGGAAGACAAAGGAAAATGAATGAGGAATAAAATGAAAGAAATTCTTACATTAAGTTGTTATTTCCCTGCTTAATGAAAACACAAATAAGTTCTAGACAAATAAACTGATTTTCTTCACCAGAGTCCCTCCATGAACTGGAAGACAATGACTTGGATGCACTCATGTCTGATTTGATGGCTGACCTCAATGCGACGGAAGTGAAACTTGCAGCAGAGATAGAAGGACTAAAGGTGCCGTCACCGCCCCCGCCAGACCTACCGCCACCACCTATGGGCCTGAGCACTTACCCAGCCTCGTTTCCCCAACACCCCCCCACGAGCAGAACAAGCAGCACTGTTAGCACCCCGGCCTCCTCCGCCACCTCCCCTTTACCACCTCCGCCTCCTCAGTCTACAAAGCCTTCAAAGGTGAGTCAGCCAATGTACAGTTTATAAGATAAAAGTAGCATCTCTGCAAGTACATCTCTACTGAGAACTGGTCCAAAATGCAAGAAGTGAGAGTTTTAAACAAGGCTTGTCAGAGTAATAAAAAGTTGGTTTTGGTTCGAATGGTTTCACAGAAAATGCCACTTATTGATTTCTGTGTATTGTGAGGCTCTTAAAATGTAACAAGCAGAAAGAGACAATAATGTCACCATCTTCATTTTATTGGTGCCGTATCTTGGTTCAACATGAGAAAGCACTTTCTGAGACATGCGTGATAAGACAGTATTACCACAAACACATCACCAGTTCCAAGAATATACATTTCTTGTGAGTTGTTTTTGTCTTTGTGGAACTGGGAAGAGCAGGTACTCTCTTATGATAGTTGGACGGTGAGATCATGGCAAAGTGGTTGCTGGATAGAGGCATCTGTTACAGTTACAGAGACTCGTGAGGCGGAACAGCCGAGAGTCTGTCTGGAACAGATCAAACACATACAGGAAAGACGTACAGGAAAGAGAAACAGGATCAATACCAAAGGATGGAGAAGGGGAGGTAAGATGTAGCAGTGGCGGTGGGGGGCAAAACCAGACGGGAGCTTATTGCTTTAGCAGGACTTGTTACCTCATCCATCTGAGGTAAAAACACCAGCTGTGCTGAGGCAGAGAATGTGTCATTGTTAGGTAAAGGTGTAAAATTTTATTAAAACTGCACTGTAGGCAGGATTTTAATGAAAAAAACACACCTTTATAAGCCAAAGGAAAGGGTATCCTAATCCTGCTATGTGAGATCCGGTAGATTAGATGTAATTAAATTATTAAAAGGACACGGTTATCAAATTATAACAAAATCATCTCATCTACCTTGAGCACAATCTTTAAGCAAAAACTCAACATTTTTGGAAACATGGTAGTTTGCTTTTTCGTTTAAAGTTAGATGAGCAGCAAATTAGCTTTGCTTATCAAAAAAGGCTGGAAACAGGGAGTAACAGCTAGCCTGACTGCCTACCAGCACCTCCTCACCATTACTAAAGTGTTTTATCTTGTTTATTTAAATTAAAGTGTAAAATTGAAAGTCGTTGTGGTTGTATGGAGTGTTTTTTTCTACAGTTCACTGTGACAACTAGACTCAACAAAGTAATTTAGCAAGTTTCCCCCCTGTTTAGTCTTTATGGTAAGCTAACTGGCTGTTGGCTGTTCATATTCAAAGTGTTGTAGATGTGATGAGAGTGGTATTGCAACACAAATGTAGTACATAATTATACGTGGCAGGATCTATTATAACATCTATTCTTTACTATAATACAACTGTCTCATTATATGCTATTATTTGTCCTATTTAGGAGGAAATTGAGGCGCAGATGAAAACAGACAAAATCAAGCTAGCTCTTGAAAAGCTCAAAGAAGCGAAAGTGAAAAAGGTAAGACCAACCACTGAAGTGTACTCCTCTGATCCTCCATCCACTCGCAACAGTAAACTTTAAAGACATAGTGAATTACGGCTACAAGGACATCACTATAGAAGCCGTAATGTTCAAACACACTATGGCTCTTTCTTTTCTCTTGGAAGAAGCATCAATCACAGTAATGGATGTCCACTTTCATCCAGTCAACGTCCTGCAGGACAGCACGGTTTCCTCTTTGGGTGATATGTGGACACGTTCTCATCTTCAAAGAAGTCAACAAAAGCGCAGGCAGACATGTGGTCTTGCATGCACAGCTTCACATCAGGATCTGCAATTTTACACCAAATCAAACTATATTTTTGTGTCATTTGCATGCCGGATTTTATTTTAGTGATGAGGGACTGATGATGGGACTGCCAAGTTGTGCTAATAATGGCTTCGCTGAAACGTACATGGCGTGACTGCATTAATAGCCTGTTAAGATAGTAATAATACATTTTTGAGAAGTTGTCTAAAATCTAAAGGGAACCACCAAAAACAGCCTTTCCAAATTGCCATGTGTGTGCAGATATGAGGAAACACAGACCACCAGCCACTTTCACAGAAACATCTGTTGCAGGGTTGTTAGAAGCAGAGGAGCAAGGTGCACTCCTGAGTGGTTTCAGCCCAACTGTCTGTGATAGAGGCCATCAAGTTTCAGATAAACCCGCTGATTCCAAAGCATGCTTTTGACATGGACATGGACATATTTTGAAAATACCTTCCTTGCATTAGGAAGTACAGTCCAGTAACATTTCATTCAACCACATGCCCATATTGTTTTCCAGGGAAGGTCGAGACCGAGCAACATGTGATCTAAATCCTCTTGTGATAACATCTCTGAAAAACCACATTTTTATGATACAAGGCATGCGACTGGCCGACCTTGGTTCTGTGAAACTCCTCAGCTTCCCAAAAGCTGGATTTGTTTCAGATGAGAGGAAATGTGAAGCCATATGAGCTTGTGAGGAAAGCACTTCTCCGCTCCAGAGCAAAATTAAACTCAGCCAACTTGGGGGGAAAAGGTGGTGCTAACACTGCAAAAAGAGACAAATACAATGGAGAAAAAGTGACTAAAATGCTAAAGACGTTCAACAGAATGGAGAGAGAGAAGTGCTGATGCTCCAACTCTCTCTAGTAAATCTAACATTAGGAAACAGAAACATCAATTTACTGTACATACCCTGTAATTAAACTGGCAAATAAACAAGCTGCATGTGCTTCAAGGCTTGATTTGACTTCAGAGACACCTGCTGCCACAACATGTTTTTGACTTCAATCTGTCACGCAGATGACACACAAAACCTCATGCTAGAACAAAACAGCTAGCCTGGCTCTGTCCAAACAAAGGTTAAAACATACCAGTACCTCCAAAACATATAACAGGTTATATCTCATATGTTTGTGGTATTACAGGGAGTCATGTTCTCTTGAGCTAAGCTAACCGGTTGCTAGCTTTATGTTTATATACAGACATGGGAGCGATATCGGTCTTCTCATCAACTCTCGGCAAAAAATGTTCAATACGTTAGATAAAATAGAGCAAAGTAAAATAAAGTTTTTTCCCCCCTAACAGTTGGTGGTGAAAGTGATGTTGAATGACGGCAGCTCCAAGACTCTGATGGTCGACGAGAGGCAGACTGTCAGGGAAGTGTTGGACAACCTGTTTGAGAAGACTCACTGTGACGGCAATGTGGACTGGAGCCTGTGCGAGACCAACCCAGACCTGCAGCTTGGTGAGTTACTGCAATATAGCATCTAAAATACTGTACCATGTGGTTGACGCTACACGATGCTGTGACTGCGTCTAAGTACCAGAAAGGAGATAACTGCAATAGTCTAGTCTGCTGGATCTAAAAGTATTGGTCAGAGTGGTACATTGTCGCACTTTAGCTATGATTTTCAGATGATAAAAAGCTGATTTGATGACATTCTGCACATCAGAAGTTACAGATAAAGATGGCACTGAGTTTTCTTGCCTGTTGGCCTGTAAGTCCATGATAATTCAGTTGTGTGGGTAGTTTCTCTCTCTGAGTGCTATCCTGGTTGAGCTCTAAAAAAAGAAGCTTGGTGACTAATGTCAAAAATATATCTAAAAACAGCATCAACGTGTTCAGTGTCAGAAGACATAGCCACATAAAGCTGTGTGTCATCAGCATAGTTTTGAGTGTCCTCAAAATAGACAGATATAGTGTTTGAGAACACTGTGACTTGGGAAATGAAGCCCTAACCCAACTAAATGAAGCCCCTACGTCCTTACACACACGCTCAGGATTATGACCAATGATTAATCCATCAACAATTACCATTGCCATTATGTGTTCTCACTAGTTGATATAGTGCCATATTGGTTCAGTCTGTGTTCACTTCATGAGAGATGTTGGTGTTTTAAACACCTTGTGACAAGTTAAGTATTTTCAGAGGGAAATAAAAATCCTTTGGCGCACATTTCCAGCAGCAGTTTGGAATAAATCAAAGAGCTTGGTTGCCAGAATAAGCAAACTACCTTTGTAACAAAACTGTCTTACGACTGGTGATACTGCTTTGGTTAATTTAGTGCACAAACAGCGCTACAGTAGGTGCGAGCTGGGCAGCAAATATATTATCAAAAGCAGAAAAAAACAGCAGAGGTCATGTAGACTACAACTTTAACAACATATGCCATCACTGTGTTTTTATATGAATTGTCACCTAAACACACACACACAATGTGCAGGGTGGGATATTTCATTCAGGTCCAGATAATGGAGAGTGTTTTTTTTGGCAGCCACACTGCAGCGAGCTCACAACGATCCATCCATCTCTTTGTCCCTCCTCCTCTCTTTCCTATGCTGCCTCTACCCTCTCTATTTAACACACACACACACAGTGTAGACAGGTGGGTTTAATTTGCTGTAACGGACGCTGTCAGTCATCCTCTCTGTCATTCGGAAATAGAAGCCTTATGATCTCAATCCTCCGCCTGAGCCGTCTGCTCTATATTTACTTCAGCTGCTGGACTTCACCGCCATCACATTCTCCGGGCGCTTGTTACCACCTGTTTTCTCTGTTATAACAACTTCATCAGATTGTAACAGAGATAATTCATACTGTTAAAGAAGCAGTCTTATATATCATGAACAGCGAGTCATTTTGCTCTGCCCTGAAACTATTTTAATGAGATACTGATGGTGAAGTCATCAACCTCTGTGAGAAGTTGATATTATTTTGCTTGAAAATTGTATAAAAGTAATTTCATATGCAGGTAATTTTAGCAGTGAAACACTAAATTAAAGGATAAGCCTGCAATTATTCCATATTTTTCCCTATTTTAAATACATTTCATTAAAAAGACCAAAACCAAGAATGTGTTTGTCCATTTTGCAAGACCCGCCCCTGTCTGTGACTCTAAGCCCCAAGCATATAAATATTTCCGGCAGCAATATGTGGGATTGACTCTCATTAAGTAATAACACAGTGATAAAGTAACATGTGCAATGAGCCCCATGTCATTTTAATAGTTTTTGGACAACAAAAGAGGTCTACTGCGCAGAGGCAATAATATGTAACATGCTAGTAAGATCAGTTCATTGATAATGTTTCTTTAATGGGATAATGTACTTTCATGGGATTTGTTGATAAAATAGATGTCATTTACACTGGGGACACTGGGGACTATCCCTTTTTGAAAGCATTTGTCAAACATGTTCTGAAAAATAGCTTGCAACAATAATTGTTGACTTAGAAATGAAAATGCTTTGTAAAAGGTTTATTTGCACAATAAGACAGCATGCAATGCAATGTAAATATAGGAGAAACAAATGTGCATTGTCCAAAAAAGTAACTTAAGCTAATACGAACAAGCTACTGATTACTGCATTATATTCCATTATGTTTTTATATTTTGAATTGTCCCCTGTGACCTGAATTTTGTGTTTCCTTCATATAAATAAAGACATTTCCACCATAAATTGGGGTAGAAAATGTCTCCAGAATGCAGGAAATTAAGTATTTAATGCTTACAGTCTTCTGGGTGATGACCCTAGATTTGTATTCTCATATTTTCCAGCATTGCATATTTCTTCAAATAGTGTTAAATATATCTTACCGCCTTGTTCTTTGCGAACCCATTATTGTGCAACGTCATATCTCGTGAGCTAACACACCTCTTTTCTGAGCCCTTATTTCCTCACCACTTTTAAACACAAAGAGACGTCCTTGGTTGACAATAAGAAAAAAAAAAATCATCAGACTCGCCCTGAACTCTTTTGCTGTAAATACTTTGTCATACGTCACAGAAAACATTTACAGTAAGTACGTTTGGACTTGGTAGCACTGCTGAGAAATGCTAACAACTTCTTCCAGTAATCCACAAGCAAAAACCCAAATTTAAAGTGGATTATTCTATGCATAGGGCTGACTTTGTAATACTGAACACCACACAGGCTCTTAAACCCACTGCCTGTACAAAACAAATGAGGAAATGTGTGTTTCCCTTTGGTCAACACAGTTTATTTTTAACTGAATGATAGGCTTTGTTTAAATGTGCTGTCTGAAAGAGCCATTTAAATCATGTCATCCCTGCAGCGTTTCTTATGTTTGGATAATTTGACTCAAGCCTTGGTCTTGTGTCATCTCTGACTAACTAGACAGCGTGACACTGGAAACTGTGTTAGTTGATTTTCAAATGCCTGTGAACACCCACCCCACCCAGTACATGTTACTCTCTAACTGCTGTACATTTTTGCCGACCTTTTAATTTTTATCAAGAAAAAATCAAGGCAAGTCATGACCAGTAAACGCCCCACAGAGCTCAACAGCAACACCCTCTTCAAACAAATCCTCACTGTTAAATTCACCCATGTGCTCACCATATACACCACTGAAACGCATCATGTGGTTAATGCAGTTCAAAGCGATTTTTACTCTTTATAACTCACTCTAGCAGCAAAGTCACACCATCCATTTAATTGTAATAGTCAAACTATGGACTGGAACCCTGGCAGCAATTTATTTAATGCCTACCTCTACCTCCGCTGGTATCCTGTAATTGAGGACCATGGCTAAACTACAGCCGAATGCCCAGGACATGATGGAGATCTATGGCACTGAGTATGTGGGTGGGCAGAGGGGAGGAGGTGGAAAGTGCCTTTAATGTGTTTTCGAGGTTTAGTGCCATTTCAAGTCATTCCAGCAATTGGGGAGGCTTGTATTTTATGGAGCCCTTCCTTAATTCATCCCACTTGAAATACACAATTGTACAGCTGTGAATCTGACTTTCAACCCATCTCAGCTGAAGATTTCGTGACAGAGTGTACTTCTGTACATGTGACAGTGGAGTATTTATGTTGACATGTTTTATGGCACAAACAGAGGGGACATTCAGAAAATAAAGTGAGATTAAAGACTGCGTTTGATTCTAGTTTAAATAATTATGTACTGTAGACTCAGTGTGAAAAAGTAAACTGGACTTTGCCATGAGTGTTTGAATGTGCTGAGAAATGATCATTTATAGCTGATAGAGGAGATGTTTGCTGTGTTTACTGCAGAGCAAGTATATTTACTGTAGTGTAATACTGTAACTTTTTGTAGGGGTTATGTTTTCATTATCATATCATCATATCACACTTATTTGAATGATTTTTTAATGGTCACATTGGACATTTTGGGGCACAGACCAAATACTTATTTGTGTCGTTTCAGGTACAAGGAGTTGCTGACATCATAGAATATTATTCTAGCATTGACTCGACTGACAGCCACTAGTTCCTTTGCAGATAGACATTTTACATGACGCGTCAAAACCACTCAAAACTATATATAGCAGCTGCTAAGCTGAAGTATGCTTTCTACACAAAAAAATTCTTAGTCAAACAGGTAGAAGATACAGCACCAAAAGGATCAGCTGCAATATTAAAATGCAGCTTACACATTAACTAATATACAATTCAATACTCTTGAAAAGGGTTGTTCTTTTACTTTGATACTTAACAGTTTGCTGACAACAACTTTGTACTTTTACGCCAAAAAAACTTGTACTTGTACCACTGACATATAAACCATACTAAAAGATTCAAATACTGGATCTGTGTTTGTTTGGCCCATTCAGTAATCTATCCATGACTCCATGACAAGAGTATTTTTCCACTGTGATACTTTTACTTAAAACCACTATGTGTCCAGTATAATTAGAATGTTTCAGAGTTTGGCATCAACTAATGGCCCCCATCAAAAATTATTGCACTAATGTTCAACAGGATTGTCTCATTTTTCTACAAACCAAAACTTGTGCTATCAGAGTAATTTGAAAGATGCTATTATCACATAGAAATTTAATCTGAATACTATATCTGCAGGCATCTAAATAAGCTTTTTTTTTTGACAGAACGGACATTTGAAGACCACGAAAACCTTGTGGAGCCTCTCTTAGCTTGGATGAGGGACAGCGAGAACAAAATCCTCTTTCAAGAGAGGGGGGATAAAAACGAAGTTTTCAAAAACCCACAGGTTGGTCCACTCATTGTATGCACCTTTTATATATCTCTCTGAACATTATAATGAGTGAATATGTCCAACAATGGGTAGTTCCTTATTCCTGGCTTTGGTTTGTACAAATTCCACAAGTATGCACATTGTTTCAGCTCAGCACCATCTGGCAATTTTCACTGTTGAATTGTTGTGTGAATTATGAGATGTCTTTTCTCGAGGTAAGATGACCTTTTACATTTATGTCCTCACTGTAATATATCAGACAAAACAGCTTCGGGCAGTACACATCAAGATCTTGGCATGTTTGTTGATATAATGGGAACCCTTTATAATCTCAGTGTTTAATGGATTCGGTCTGTTGGCAGTGAGAAAACAGCAGAGTTGGAAAAAACGACGAGATATTCTCCATCATGTCTTCCACGTCCCCCAACAAAAGACAGATCTGTTTTAATACAGTACGTCCTGATCAATTCGGTCTTAACTTTTCACAAGAGCTACAAAAATAAAATTCCCCTTCGGACTTTCATAGGCCCAGACTATGATATGAAATCAAACTAGCCCAGTCACAAAGGGACAAAGAGCAGAGTGCGAGGGTCTTTGAAAGCTGATTATGATGAAATGTTTTTCATTTTTTTCTGCTGAGGATGGCTTTTTTTTCTGATATTTAATCTGTGTAAATTTGACTTTTCTAGACAAATATAGGGTTAGAAGGATTGTAACAGGATGTATTATTGGATCTCTATAATATTAGAAAGAGTATGATCTAGACCATCTCTATATGAAAAGTGCAATGAGAAAACTTCTGTTATAAATTGGCACTATATAAATCAATTTGTCCAAATTCCTAATCTGTATCTGTTAAATCTTTGAAGCAGCATACAGGTCAAATCACTTAACAAATGAGGATAATCATACATATCTGAGGAAACAGACATTTTAATTAAAGGACTACTTAGCATTACACTAAACAAATCTCATAGTAGATGTTTCACTTGAAATATCAACCTCATTTGTGGAAAATATCAGATGAACAAAGTCAGTAGAATTCATCCTCGGGGGAGTATCACTGTATGTACCAAATTTCATGGCAACCCACGTCATAGCCGAGGTATTTCAGTCTGGACCAAAGTGGTGGGCCAACTGACCACATCGTTATGCATAGAGCTACAACGCTAGCATGGGTAGAAATTGCCAATTTAGTGGCAAATGGTCTTAATCAGACTTGCTGTAATCATTAATGAGTGTTATGTTTTCTTCCTGCAGAACTTTTATCTATGGAAGAAGGATAAGAAAGCTCTCAAAGACATAAAAGACAAAGACAAGCAAATATTAATACAGGTAAAAAAGTCCTCTTTTTTTAACTCCTGCACACAAACCATGACTGAAATAGTGAAAGTTTTCTCAGTAGAAGCTCCTCTTAGTAACCCCTTTCATCCCATCTGCGCCTCTGCAGGAGAACTTCTGCGGGACTTCCATCATCGTGCCTGATCTCGAGGCAGTGCTGTACCTCAAAGAAGACGGCAAGAAGTCCTGGAAACAGCGGCTCTTTCAGCTGAGGGCCTCTGGAATTTATTACGTGCCCAAAGGGAAGACCAAGGTCAGGGGTCAGAAGGGAACATCATTTTGTGGCAAAGACCAGACTATAAACACACATTCAACAGCTAATACTCAGCTAACAACTAATCCAGAACTCATTCATTTGAGATCAAGCAAGTTGAACTGCAGTAGTGAAAGATAAAAGTCAAGCAGATAAAAATTTACTGGGACTACAACGTGTGCAGTCTTTCTGCTTTTTGAACCACACTCTTTATTTAATGCAACGCTGACTATAACTAGAGCTTTTACTCCCTGCTGGATATCTACACCATAGTCTCTTACTGTCTCTAAGATCTCTCAGGCTGATGATACACTGGGCAACTTTTTGAGCAATGTTGCTGGGCAATCTTGCTAAAGGCAAGTCTGACTATGTTTTAAATGGATAGCAGCGGTGCGGGGCGGGTGGTGGAGTGGTGGGGGGAGGGGATTACGGTAGTAATCTTTACTCATTACCATTGACAACAACGTTGCTCTGCACGATTGCTCTAAAAGTTGCTCTGTGTATCATCAGCTTCAGGATCCCAAACATATCATTCATACAGGACAGTATGCCTGTCGTAAACAGAAAAAAAGGAACAAGCCAACTAAGACACTACAGATCAACTTGTAATCTAATCCTTTATTTCTTTTCAGTCGTCCCGTGACCTCGTCTGCTTTGTCCAGTTTGACAATGTAAATGTCTACTATGGCAAAGACTTTAAAAGCAAATACAAGGCTCCAACTGACTTCTGCTTTGTTCTGAAGGTAAGTTTGCTCTAAAGTTGTTGTTGTCTCTTCAATCTAGTTATCCTCAAAGGCCCACACTCTTTCAGTGTGGACCGACAAAAAGAGAAACTGCAACTTCCCCTAACAGTGATGCTAAAGAAAGATATTTCACAGTAACACTCCCAGTGCATGTTTTAGTATTTAGCGTTATGAGGCACATATCACATAGTATACTGCGTGGTGCAAGTGTTGGCAATGCAGAATTGTTGCATGGTGGTTTCCAGTGTATGGTCAGCTACACAGCAGCTGGCTTTGCTGGAAATGTCAAATGCAATAAATAGTTTAATTTCAAGAAGTGAAAAAAAGACTTTTATCCAATTACACTGAAAGAAGTAGTGAGACAGAAAACGAGAACTATTTAAGCAGTTCCTAATATTTCTTTAAAATAAAATACTGTAAAAGCACCATGTATTAAGAGGACTTTCAAAGTGTGAATATTACCAGTGAAGAGAGCTACCTACAGTACAATATGTGAATATAAGACCAAGAAATGCTGACTGAAGAATTAGATGGGTTGATGGTCAAACTTAAAGGGAAGTGAAAGTCCACTTTCTTTCCTTTCCTCTTACGTGTCTGAGAAATACTGGAATCAGCAGATACCATTAGACTAGGATCAAAGCAAAAAGAGCTTAGAGAAGCAAAGAAACTGAATTACCTCCCAGTGAGAGACAGTCTTCAAGGTTTGAAACTATAGGGGCCACCTGGCCGAGGGCAATGGGAAATGATCTGTCAGAGTGGACATTTTGGAAGGCTAGCCAGGTGTCACATGGTCTCTTGTCTTTGTTGTTGTTTAGGAATCACACAGTAAGCTGGGTTAGATGGTGGTGAAGAAGCTTTTTTCAGCGAGTGTTTAGTAAGGGTGTGTTTTGACATGTTGGTTGGTTGGTGTTTATGGACAACCAAGCACTGCAGCAACTCGAAGACGAAAGCAAAACAGTTTGGCTGTTTTGTAGAGAGAGGAACTGCCTGAGGTGATCATTAATACCAACCTCATTATGTACATCTGATATTCTGGCATTATGTGGAAAGTCAAGTTCCTCTTCAGGGGGAAACAGTTGACTGTAGGATTACTGTTACACCCACACAGTGCTGTATGCATTGCACAGCAAATATTTTTGTGATCAGCAAGATTGTGTACACATACTTGCGTAAATCCAACAATTAAGACTATTTGAACATCAAACATCTCCTAGATTACAAGGATTACAGGACACACACACACAAAATTTAGTTTTCTGGTTTCTACTTTGTCAGTTTATGTTCAGAAGTGCTGACTGGACTATTCCTAACAACAGGAATTGAAAAAACATAACATCCATTTAACTGGTCTTGCCCATTAACACTCTGATTCTAGACTCACTCTGCCCCCTTGTGGGACCCTTAAAGGGAAAATCTACTGATTTGACACACCAAAAGCTTGTTTACAGAGTTTGTTTGTACTAGTGCAGATGTGCAAAAAGGCTGTGTAAACTGCCTCAATGTCATTTGATGTTTTAGAAATATATTGAAGTTGTAAGACCACCTAGTCACCTGATGTAAAACACAGAATCATCCAATGAATGAGTTAATTAAGGCTCTTAGTAAATGTATGTTGTCGTTCTCTGAATATACTGTTTATAACCATTTTTACTAATCTGAAACCTTTTGGATGTGTCTCCACAGCATCCTCAGATCCAAAAAGAGTCTCAGTACATCAAGTACCTGTGCTGTGATGATGCTTGGACCATGAACCTTTGGGTAACCGGAATAAGGATCGCAAAGGTAAATTTAACCAGCTCTACATTTAATAACAGGAATAATCTCTAGTTGACCAGTACTCATGGCCTGTGTTGTGTTTCTTCCAGTATGGTGTGTCTTTGTATGAAAACTATAAAACAGCCGAAAAGAAGTCTGCTGTTGCTGCTGGCTCAACGTGGACAACCCTCAGCACACCGTCGAGCTCCAACCCGTCGACGCCCTCGCCCACTATCAAAGGTAGCACGACACAAAAGTGTTTCACCGATGTGACACAATGCAGGTGAATATTAGTACAGATCTTTTGCTTGCACTGTGTGTTTGCTCACGGTTTCTCCTTCTCTGCCAGCCAAATCACCAAGCCAGGCCAATGGTCACGCTCTAAATCCCCAACCAGGACCTGTTTCTAAGGTATAAAACTCCTCATTAGAAGTGAAACAGATGGTTACGTTCATCATACAGGATCTCACAAAACTGAATACACCCCTCACATTTTTGTAAATATTTGATTATATCTTTTCCTGTGACAACATTGAATGACACTTGGCTACAATGTAAAGTAGAGAGTATACAGCTTGTATAACAGTGTAAATTTGCTGTCCCCTCAAAATAACAAATCACACAGCCATTAATGTTTAAACCACTGGCAACAAAAGTGAGTACACCCCTAAGTGAAAACCGCCCTTTCGTTGTTGTTCATGGGTGTACTCGCTTTTGTGAGATACTGTATATTTATCTGTTTATTATTGTTTAGTCTATAAAATGCTATAGAAAATAGTGGAAAAGCAATATTTTGTGTTTTGTCAAAAGCAGCAAATTTGATAACACTTCATTTTAAGAGTCTGATATGTAACTATGAATCCATAGTAAGACTCTGGAGCCTGTCCCATCGGGCGAAAGGCAGGGTACACCCTGGACAGGTCGCCAGTCCATCGCAGGGCACATGCACAATTTAAACATACGACGAATAAAATTAAACAATTAAAAACTAATATTGAACAAATATTTATTTTAAAAGAAGTTTCTCTGGAAAACAAAACTAGAGCTGCAGTGATTATTCAGATAGTCAGTCGATCACTCTTTTGAGAATCAACTCATCTTTTCAGTAATTTTTCAAGCAAACGTGCAAAATATTCTTCAGCTTCTCAAATGTGAGTATTTGCTTTTACAATTCACTATTTTTTAACATTTTATTGGCTATAAACCATTATTCGAGAAAATATTCGCCTAATTAATCAATAAGGAAAATAATCGGCAGTTGCAACCTTAACCTAAACACAACTGAACTCAAATAGCTGTCTCAGATTTTTTCTTTCTTTTACCTACAGTAAGCACCACATTACATACTTTCTCCCCAGGAAACCTCCTAGAAAAATACATACCCATAAAATAAAGCATTACTGCAATTTCTGATATTTGAGATTGAAAATCAAAGAGATGTCCTGACTTTTAGTGCCTTGTATCAGTCAAGCCAAAAGAAAACCCTGCATCCTACATTTCCCATAATGCCACAAATTGCATAATTTCACTATAGATCCTCCCTGCCTTGGTTAAAACATTGTTAAATGTGTCCACATCCAGTACATGTTGTGTCATAATGTTATATTCTGTCTTTTCAGGACATAGGAAATATCCCACCTCCACCTCCACCCCCACCACCCTCCAAGATCCTTCCCCCGCCACCTGCAGACCCAGCCTTCCATCCTCCGCCTCCACCTCCTTTGGCTGCCAAGGGTTCCTCAAAACCTGGCCTCCCCCAGCGAAACTTGCATACCAACTTCCCTCCACCTCCACCTGCAATGGACAACCTCCCTCCTCCACCGCCGTCTCCTCCGATAGACAGTGCCCCGCCAGACTTCCTTCCACCCCCTCCTCCTGCTATTGGCTTTGGTTCACTGCCACCTCCTCCACCGCTGGTGAATTCACTACCACCACCACCACCACCTAGTTTCAGAGGTATGGACCACTCTCTGCCTCCTCCACCACCAGATCCAGAGTTTTTACCACCACCTCCGCCAATGTTCACAGGGGCTGGAGCACCCCCTCCGCCTCCACCACCTCCTCCACCTCCACCTGCTGCCGCTCCCCCAAGAGCAGCGGTGCAGCCTTCTGGCTCAGTGAAGAAGATGCCTCCTGCTCCACCAAAGAGGACTACACCATCGACGCCAGGAGGAGGAGGAGGAGGAGGAGGAGGAGGAGGAGGAGGAGGAGGAGGAGGAGGAGGAGGAGGAGGAGGAGGAGGAGGA